>JBBPSC010000009.1:36347-67097 GCA_038093395.1 Baorangia bicolor
GTCATAGCCAACCTTGCAAATTGCCTGTACTGTACGAATCCTTGACATGCTGTTTCTTTCATGTCCTCGTTGCCGCTAAATGCAGCAACGATGTCGATGGCTCACGATGAGATGATCAGTCGGACTGGAATCTGTTGTGTTAACGAGATGTCACGTGACACTGGGCTGACAAAGCCGTGCGTGGTCCCAACGCGTCGGACAAACGCGCCCCATCATTTCGCGCGAGCAGCCAGGCAGTCGCGATGGCTGATCCACTCTCTGACCCAGCCTTCCTTTTCAGCCCCTCCCAGCTCTCCCCTCTCACTTCTGTAGAGCCCAGCACACCTTCCCCTTGTCCTCAGTTCACCATGCCGACGCGTCGAAAAGTCCAGTGTTACGTAGTTCCACCAAGACTTTCTCCATCTATCAAAGGGCTCTACCAGCGAGTTCCAGATTATCTCGGAGGTGACCCTGAGTTTGTGCACAATGACCTCGACGCCGTCGTCGGCGAGTACCCGTTCGACAGCCAGGGTAAACCTTCACATTACTTTGTGCGTTTCAAAGACGGACTCGCGCGTAGGGTCAGTCACAGCTCGCTGTTGCCCTCTCCCCTTTGCGGATCTTAATTTTCTTTAGATCTCTTCGCATACATTCCTCGCCCACTACAGCGACCTCGTTGATGAGTACCGTACGTTCTGCAAAGTTGCCTTCTGTCATATTGTCTTATAGCCCCTTCAGAGCACCGAAAGGCACAGGGTCTACTCGACCACTTCGATCCTGCTTCCGATCATGTCCACGAGCACTCGCGAATGAATGCTGGGATAATAGTCGACGCAGTCGGTCGCATTGCAACCTCGCGAACATCCTCCGAGAGCGACATATTCCAGTCCCCTCCTCCTTCCGATTCTCCTCTAACAGAAGAGGTCGACGACAGAAGTGACGATGAAGATTACACGAACAAAGCCGAGCCTCGTAAATCCGCTCGCCTCGCCGCAAGCAACAGGAACCTCAAACAAAGCAAGCTTCCATTCAGTCCTAAGAAACTTCGCAGCAATCGCACACGGGGAGAACGATCGGTTTCTGACTCTGGAGATGACCTAGGTGGCTACGGTCAAGTAGATTCTGATGTAGAAATTCTTGTGTCTAGAAGGTCAACACGCTCGCGAAGGAGCGCTCGCTCTAACCTCGCTGATGATTTCGTCGACGAGGGAGAGTCGGACGGAGATACCTACTACGACAGCCCTCGACCTAAATCCAGAACGCGAGAAGCCGGGAAAAAGCTCAAAAAGAAACGATCTACGACAGCCCGTCCTGCCTATGGACACTTTCGCGACATCGATGATCTTGATTCCGATTCCTACGAGGACGAAGCAACCTCATCCCTTCGCGTTCACAGAGATATCTGCGAGAAATGTCACAAGCGTCCAGCTCACGAGGAGTTGATGAAAGCGAAAAAAGGCAGACGCAAAACCAAAGATGATGAAGGCAAATCCGATGACGACGATGAAGACCACATACGAGGTTTGGGAGGCTGGGTTCGATGGTTTGGATATCTATGGATCTATTCCTTCAACTTGTTAATATGATTTTACAGCCTCAAATGTCCTGTGGTCGCCCATTGGAGGTGTCTCGCAAGAACTCAAAGAGATGAGATTACGCGGGCTGCTCGTGCTCGTGATAAAGTTCGATGGAGAGCACAGGTAGAAGAGGCCGGCGAACCATCAGCTGGCGATTTACCAGATCGCAAGGAGCTCGACATCAACCAGACAACTGAGTTCATCTGTGGACTGTGTATGAAGGGTGGTATTTGCATGGGATGCTTAGAAGTGGCTCTAGAGCCCGACTCATCTCTTGCAAACAAGCAACCTCCTTGCCCATCCTCCCTTGAAGCTGCACAAAGTGATGTTCCTGACATCGAGATGATCGATAACACTTCACTTATTGGGGACAACACTTCGTTGCAGCCTTTCCAGGAACTCCTTTTCAGGTGCTTTTCTTGCAGGCGGCTTGCTCATTATCGACATTTGCCCGACCCGGAGAATGCGGCTTGGGAGGATGCAGACCTCGCAACCTACTATCAACAAGGAACTGGATGGCGTTGTGCTGATTGCGCTTCATACGTTTATCCACTGGATAAAATTCTGGCTTGGCGACCCTACCCTCCAGGTGTTGTTGAACCCACTTTAGCAAATCCCCCTGATGCCAAGGCTTCCCTTCCTCGAGAATACTTAGTGAAATGGGCAGACCGGAGCTATCGACGGACGCAATGGGTACCTCATATGTGGCTGGTTTCGACCAACTTGTCGAAACTGAAGCACTTCCTCGCCAAGGGTTCCAAAGTCCCGCTTCTCGACGAGCCAGTATCCGACGAGACAGCTATGGATGTCGACAAGCTTACTGGTGTCGACAAGCAACCGATTGCCTTTGAACCTAGCACAGACGTTATTCCCGAAGTCGGTTCTTCAACTGAGCCGAAGCACATCTCACTCGGTCCGTTACCCGACGCTGAGCGTCGAATCCCTCCAGCTTGGAAGACTATCGACCGCGTTCTGGATGTGCGGTTCTGGAATCCCTCGTCAAGCACGAACGGGAAACATAAGAGGGGTGTCACTCGTAGGGGTCAGGTCGATGGACCACCTCTAAGTCCTCGACAACAGCTAGACCGGGCTTACGCAGAGGGTGAACAGCCTGACGAGTCATTGATGGAGGAAACGGATGACTGGTTGTCAAGGACAGGGGAAGTTTTATTAGTTGAGCGCATCGACAAAGTCATATGGGTATTCGTTAAGTGGGAGGATCTGGGGTATGAGGAAGGTCGGTCTCCCATGCCTGTATCCGGCGATACTCTCTCAATTACTTGACAGCAACTTGGGATTCTCCACCTCGCCGCGGAGAGCCCGGGTATGGTGCCTATGAGCGTGCATTCCAGTATTTCATCGATTCCCGGGAAGTTTCCGTTAAGGGGACCCGAAAAGAAATTGACAGGCGGGAAGCCCGTGTCGAGAACGGTTACGGTGCCTTTGCCCTCAAACGAGATCTTGATGAACAACCTGATCTTGGACAGAGTAATCAGCTCAAGCTCATGAAATTCCAAGTTTGTGGCCTTATTCCGATCAAACGCTTTGCTCATAAGCCTACAGATCGATGGGTATAACTGGCTTTGCGATAACTGGTGGAATCGACAGCCATCTATATTAGCCGATGAAATGGGTTTGGTTCGTCGTTCATTGCCTGCTTTCTGCCTGCTCTGATGTTCTCTGTAGGGCAAAACAGTTCAGATCGTCACATTTCTCGGGACATTAGTCGAAAAGTTCACCGCAGCTCCTGCCCTTGTTGTCGTCCCAAACTCCACAATCACCAATTGGGTTCGGGAATTTTCGCGCTGGGCTCCTAGACTCAGGGTGGTACCCTTTTTTGGGGAAGCCAAGTCGAGGGATGTGATCATGCGATATGAGCTATTTCATCAACCGAAGCGTGAACCAAAATACCACGTTCTCGTCACTACATATGAGACTGTCACGAACCCCAGGGATTTCACCACTGTCTTCAAGAGTGTAGGTCGCTGGGAGATCCTGGTGGTCGATGAGGGTCAGCGCCGTGAGTGTTTCTCTAATAACTTTGAATCTTGATTTCATTTTCATCCCCAGTTAAAAGCGATAATAGTCTGCTCTTCAAAAAATTAAATGAGCTCAAGCTAATCCACCGGATTATCATGACAGGGGTCAGTCAAAGTTCATCCACCTCAATTGTTCGTTCAACACTTTCTCTCAGACCCCGCTGAACAACAATATCCGTGAACTATTTAACTTGATGAATTTCCTCGACTCCGATAAGTGGCAGGATCTTGAAGCACTTGAGAAAGAGTATGAAGAACTCAGCGAAGACTTAGTGCGCCAATTGCACGTAAGATTAAAACCGTACTTCCTTCGCCGCATCAAGAGTGAAGTACTTCAACTCCCACCCAAGGTATATACATCTCCCCTCGAGTATCATCCACTGAACATATATTTGGTCAGAACGAGGTCATCGTGCCACTGTCAATGACTCCATTGCAAAAGGAGATCTATCGATCAATTCTCAGTGAAGTTTTGACGCAATTTATATGGGCTGGATAATTAATTTCGCCTTAGGCCAGAATTTAGACATTCTCAAGCACCTCACGCAAGTGTCGACCGTTAAAGCAGGTCGTGCAGGAGTCTCCAAGACGAATATGAACAACGTGCTGATGCAGTTACGAAAGTATGTACTCGTGCAGGTTGCCATTGACCATCCTCACGAATTATGTCAGGTGCATCCAACACCCATACTTGATCTCGGATGACATTGAGCCTCGTGGTCTTGAGCCGCACGAGGCTCACGAAAAACTGATCGACGCTAGTGCGAAGCTTCGACTGCTGAGATTACTATTACTCAAACTCAAGGCAAGAGGACATCGTGTACTCTTGTTCAGTCAAGTAAGTCTCGTTTCTTCGTGTGGTCCGATTGTCTTTAATTGATCCCGTCAGTTTGTCATTGCTCTCGATATCATCGAAGACTTCTTAAGAGGCGAGAACTACAAATACCTTAGACTCGTGCGGTCATCAGCTTTTTGAGTTGGCCCTAACTTACCCTTTCTCCAGGATGGCGAAACGAAACAAGCGACCAGACAGAAGGGCATGGATGAGTTCAATAGGCCAGATTCGGAATATTTCATATACCTGCTTAGCACTCGTGCTGGTGGTGTTGGCATCAACCTCTACACGGCAGATACAGTGATTATATATGACCCGGATTTTAATCCGCATCAGGTCGGGGAACGTTTTCTTGTTTTCAACTGCTTAGCTCATAACTACATTATAGGACCTTCAAGTATGAAGATATTTTGTTTTATTCTCGTCATGTTCTAAATATATACCTAGGCAATTGCTCGCTCGCACCGTTATGGTCAACAGAAGACATGTCTCGTATTCAAACTCATGGTGAAAGATTCTGCTGAAGGTAAATACTGCTGTTTCGAGAACCATCCTTGTCTGATGTCTCGCAGAGCGAATCATCCAGGCGGGCAAGAAAAAGCTAGTCCTCGATCATCTGATCGTACAGAAAATGGATGACGACGAGAATGGCAGCGATGACCTGAGATCAATTCTCACGTTCGGTGCCAGGGCGCTCTTTGAGGAAGGGGACCAGGGTTCGAAAGATATTGTTTGTGCGTAGTTTGTCGGCTCTCTTTGCAGGTCCCAGCTTAGCTACCACACTCAGACACCGACCATGACCTTGCTAAGCTCATCGAGAGAACAGAGGTCGAGGGGGACGAAGGGAACATTGCCAACGAGTCCGGTTTAAAGTTCAACTTTGCTAAGGTATGGGCAGCAGAGAAGGACGTCCTGGAAGACGTTGGGGACACCGTGCCCGACATCGACCATGGAGATTCATGGGCCCAGGCGCTAGAACGTATAGCTGCTAAGAAGGCTGCAGCCGAAGAAAAGGAGGTGACGGGTCGTGGAGTTCGTCGGAAGGCTGCTGCCGCTTTCCCTCAGGTTTGTCCAAAAGATCTGCACTGTGTTCTATGGCTTATTCATATCTTGCAGCAACAGCTCGACTTCCTAGAGGGTCTGGAAGAGACTCCCACCAAGGTTAAAGGCAAAGGAAAAAAGAAGGGTCGACCATTGAAATCTGGGACATCGTCGGATTCTGATGCATACGATGGTTCCCCTCATCATGGTGCCGGTGATGATACCGATGCCACGACGGAATCGATGGATGTTGACCAGGAACTTCCATTGGCCCCCACATTGCCTAAGAAACAACCGCGTAATCTGTCTGCACCGTTTCCAACTATACAGTCCGGGTCAACCCTTCCACTTCAAAGCAATCAAGGGTGTGGCCTTTGTGGACACAGTCATGGACCCGGTGCCTGCAGTATGATGGGCAGTTCCTCAAATCTCATGGAGTACCGGGAGACCTTGTTGAATCACACTGATGATGAGCCATGGGAATATAGAGTGCGTATTTATCCGATATCCCGCGAACATCACGTTCAAGAAACATGCACAGAAAGCCGCTATCGAGGCCATAGAGCAAGCGTTGTACGATCGAGGTCAAAGTCATCTATTAGTTGGTCAACCTCTCAAACTTGTCTCCAAACCGGGATCCGCTTTGATGACCATGCAAACCAACGAGTCATTGAAAGGGCCTACGCACGAGCAGACTAGAATTACTCCTCCCCAACTGGCGGCCATGTATGAGGATAGCCTGGGACCTCCCCACCGAGACCGGGGGAGCATTGTGGACAGATACTCTACCCTTCCATTAGACCGCTCGTTGCCAGTGGTGCTGCCCTCCAAACGCATGTCTTCGCCTGATGGAGTGCCTGAGAATTTGTCGAAGAAGCAGAAGCATAATGGGCTTTCTGGTTGCCCAGTGTGTCTTGGACCCCACCACCCTATTGAGAATTGTCCAGTTGTCCATCAGGACACCCATAGGTCTGTTTGCAGTTGAACAGGACTGCTCACCTCCCTAACTTGGGTTCTAGTATCACAAAGCACATTTTGCGGCTATCTGAGGACCCGTCTCAAGGGCAGGTAACCAAGAAGCTGCGACGTCTTCTTAAGCAGCGACAACGAGAGACTGAGGAAGCAGGCCAGTCTGGCCATGATAGGATGCAAACATCATCTTAATTATCCAAAATTCTCTCCTCTCCCCGAGACTTATAATAGGCAATGCTGTAATCTGGGTAATCCTAATTGCTAGACGTACTATGTTGTGCGTACAACCACTATGATAGTTGACCAGTCACGAAAAGTCATGAGGTGTCACGCTCTGTCATAGGTTGCCGGATCTAAGTCCCGCTCGGCATGAATTGCCAGGGAAGTTGGTGGGTAGAGGTGTACAGATCTGCGTTGTGCCAATTAGTCGTGATATAGTGGGCGTCAAGGGCGTCAATAGACGGTATTCAACAAATCAGGCTTTATTGATTATTGTGAGGCTCCGGGTGACTCCTGAAATTGTTGGATATGCTCTTCGTAGTCGGCGGTTTGAGAGATCGAGTTGCTGGCTTGCCCCTCGACCACCCCGTCCCGGGACCCATCCGGACTCTCCAGCGTCCTCATCAAGCACGCTCACAAGACTCTCGGTAGAGGCAGCTGGGAGTTTAAACGTTCTCAGACTCCGCCCCGGCCACTCACGGCACGCTGGTCACAGCGTGATTTTGGCTGGGGTCACACTGATTCATGCATCTCAGCGAAAAGACCACATAATGAAGTCGTTCAACTTCGTAGTAGTAAGAAATACATCAAACATGTTTTGTAGTCTTTCAGAAAATACATTGTTGAAGAAATAAAGCAGTTTTGAAAAGTAATCAACTATGTGGTCAGCGATAGTATGGCCAAAGTCGTATTCTGTCAAGTCTACCTGGTCATGCGTATCATACTCCGACGCTTAGTATCGTACGTAAAGGGATGCCAGCTCCTCTCCGCGAACAGATTCGCATTCACATTTCTCTCACCACCATCTCACGAGACAGCTTAGTACACAGTTGTCGGGCAAGGTGCTCTGGCAAAAATAAATACCTCTAGTCGAAAGTTCAGTATTACTTGCCAAGCTGATGGTTCTCACTCCCCGTCTCCGAACGTTCAACATCGCAGATCCATCGCCTATGGAAATGGAAACGGTTTCTGAATCTGGGCCAAATCCAAGCTCCCGCAAACGGCAGCGATCTGTGACGTACGATGCACCCCCAGAAGATTTGCCAGAGTTGCCCAAGCTTTCTGGAGAGATTATGTTGGAAGTGTTTACTCATAAATCCCTCCGACTTGCATGCCATGCTAAATACCGCGATAACGAACGTTTATCGGTTCTTGGGTCGCACATATTGGAGATGATGACGACACAGCTACTGTTTAACAGGAAACCGATGCTGACGAGAAGCGAGATTGAGGTGAGCGCAACTACCATGAACTCACAGTGTCATGAGACGATGTTTTAGGAAGGCACAGAGACAAACCCTACTATCGGTGGACATTATCGACACATGGGCCAATTTTTATCGACTACGAGATGAACTACGCTACGACCCATCGTTTCAATCGTCGGTAGGGGTGGCCGAGGTAGGTGGTGCGTCTGTCCGATTCGGCGAGATCTATAGTACTGAAACTGGAATACAGCACGGCCGTCTGCTCTTTCTCGCTTATCTCGGTGCCGTCTTCAGTGAGCGTGGACTGACAATTGTCCAACAATGGATCGGAGCCCTCCTACGGTTGTCAGTCAGTGTGTTCAAGGATGGAGCGGCGCTTGACCTTGGACCCGCGGACTTTGAAGAACAATCTGGGAAGCGACCCAAGGTTGAAGAGTCACTGCAGGGATTCTCGACACAACCGTTACAACATGCACTCCCTAGTTTGTCGACTAGTTATAAGCCTACGCACTACAATCCGTACTCCCAGACTACTGGTTCTCTCCCTCCGCCTCCACCAAGCATACCGCCTCCAATACAACCTCCTCCGCCAAAGGGGACGCCGAGTTTTGGGAATCCACTGGCACCAGCGCAACCACACCTAGCGTTTTTGCCGCTATTCAACCAAACAGCGACACAGCGAGGGTTGAGTGTCGGGTACCCTGCATCCTTCTCCGGACCGCCGCACGCGGGAAAGTGGAATGTGACTTGTGTCGGTGAGCAAAAAACAATTTATTTACTACTGAAATGACACTTAGCCTGAGTAATGGTCTAAGTGAACGGGATAGAGAAAGGCAAGGGCAGTGGACCGAGTAAGCAACTCGCAAAAGAGGACGCGGCAAGAGCGGCGTACTATGCGATGGGATGGGCACCTCGTGCGTCTGTTTTTTTTACGATGGGGTATTTTGTTCTGAAAAGATCCAACACAAGGCGGGTGATATCTATGGATGCGAGTGACTTTCTGGCAGGTAGTGTTTGTTAAAAAAGGGGTTGTCCTAAATAGGAAATGTTATTCCATTACATAATATGGTTCGTGTGAAAGTCAGCTTACTCATGCAGAGAAGTTGAGAAGTGGTGCCGGGTGGATGCCGAAGATACGAGCGAACGAGTTGCCCATCGACGTCTGTGACGGTTCTTTGCACAGCCGCCGTATTGCTCGGTACAAGCTCTTCGCCGTCGTCGTCGTTGCTGTCATCGCCGCCGCCGTTCCACAGCGCCCGTCGTCATGCGCGATGCTCACCCTGTACCGTCCATGTCGATGTCAAACCTTGCTCTGTCCGAGCCCACACACATCGACCTAACTGGGGACGACGATGTCTCTCCACAATCGACACGCGCTCGTGTGGAAGCTAGACCCGCGCAGACGTATGCTTTCTCTTCATACCCGCACCTCCTCCCGCCACACGCGCCAAAGCCACCGCCGATGCTACACACCCCGGCCTATCGCCCCGTCTTTCCAGTCCCTTCGCTCCCCCGCCCGCATCAACACCTCCCTCCGCCTCAAAACGGTACCTCCCTCATCCATCCATTCGCAGCCCGACCCACAGCCACGCACCCAGCAAACAATGTCATTGATCTCACTCATTCCCCCTCTCCCCCTTCCTCTCCCCTTCCCCTTGCCGCCCCACTCCCGGATGATCTCTCCCCCAGAACCCCCGTTTGCATTGGGCAGCTTACAATTACCGCCTTGGTTCTCTATCCAGTTTCGTATCTCCAGCTGCATGATCCGACAAAGGCAGAAGCCGATTGGGCAAGCGTGCGTCTCCAGTACGAGCACAACCCTCACAAACAGCCAGGTACAACAGAAACCATTCATATCAAAACTCCACACATTAAATCCTCCGCCGGTGAACTAAACCAGGGTGAGGCCTTCGGCGTCGTCGAGCAGAAAGTAGCATCCCACCTTGGCCCGATGTTAGGAAAAGGTCTTATCCGATTAGACGCCAAAGTGCGTCGAGGCATGCCAAATGTGAGCATACCTCACCCTTTGACCCAGCTCCGCTAGAACCCGTCTCTCTCATCCTACCGCAGCTCCCCATCCTTCCATTACAGATGCTTGTTTATACTCCGAAGGGTAACATCACCGTCGTCGGAAATTATCTCCACCAGTGTGGACTCTTGCTTGATCACCCATCCTTTCCGTATGACATCCAGCGACTGGCTAACTATCATTATTGTAATCCGCACAATCCTCCTCCTGGAGGACACCGTCAACCGTTGCCTCCCGTCCGCCCTGGTTACTCCGGTCCAGGAGGCAGCAGCTCTCGTTGGACCGCACCTGCTGTGTCTGGAAAGACGCTCGAAATTCAGCGCAGTCAGGTAGAGGAGCTCTTCAAGAGCCTGAGAAGCGGAGATGAGCTCCCTGAGACTGAACCTGGTAACTCTCATTCATTGTTCTCGCTCGTCACCGCTTCATCCACTGACTTATTTCATTCTATGAAAAGCATATGAAGTTGGGACAGCTCTTTATCCCCATCAGAAGAAAGCGCTTACTTTCCTTCTTGAGCGTGAACGCGAGAAACGCTGTAGTGATGGCCGCTATTCCTCTCTGTGGCAGACCAGGGTGAACCCTCATTCTGGACAGCAATCATGGTTCCATATCGTGACTCAAAAGGAGCTCTTTCATGAACCACAGGAAGCAAAAGGCGCCATTCTTGCTGATGATGTGCGTTTGTTGCTTTTGGATAATATTACGTAATGACTATGCACTATAGATGGGTCTTGGCAAGACGATCACGTGCGTCGCCCTCATTGCTGCCACCTTGGATGCCGCTCGTGCTTTCGCTGCTTCCCCGTTGCCTCCCGCTCCTACTCCTCCAGACAGAAATTTCATCGATGATACTCTGTCCGCTGCACATTTCTCTGGGAGTGTTTGGGGAATGCCCAGCGCATCCGACTCTGGAAAGGGTAAAGGCAAGGCAGCAAAGGCTCAGGACAGGGCAGAAGCCGAATATGCGCGTGCATGTCGTATCAAGGTCAAAAGTCGAGCGACCCTCATCATTTGCCCTCTCTCAACGGTGTCGAATTGGGAGGATCAGTTCCGCGAGCATTGGCGAGGAGAGGTCTCCGTAGTTGGAGGTGGTGGAATCACCTGCTCTGCAGCCACGAACACGTCTGGTACTGCTACACCACCCTCTCAGACGATGCTTTCCCAGCAAGAGCCCAGTTCTGACATAAAACCGTCCTACCGTCCGATGGGTGGCCGTCCGTTGCGGGTATACGTATACCATGGGAATGCGCGTCGGCCAGATTCAGCTTTTCTAGCCGACTTTGATGCTGTTATCACAACCTATGCAACGTTGGCTTCTGAGTACTCAAAGCAAACCCGGAGTATCACTTCTCTTGAAGCTGATGACGAAGAGGAAGGCGATAGTGATGGAGGATTCCCCGGTGTCGAGATTGATGAACATGGAAATCAGGTGGTACGGTTACCAAAACCAAAGCGAGCAGGGATGAAACGGAAAAAGTCGTTCTCTAATGTTGCAGTGGAAGCCACCAGCGCTCTACAAACCATCCACTGGTTTAGAGTCGTACTTGATGAAGCGCAGTACGTTTTGCCAAACGGTGATTAGCGAGCACAAGCTCACTGCGATACAGCTCTATTAAGGAGACTGGAACTGTGGGCAGCCGTGCCTCATGCGACTTGGTTGCTGACCGTCGTCTCTGCCTGACGGGAACTCCGGTCCAGAACAAGCTCGACGACGTTTTCGCACTGATCAAGTTCTTACGTTTAGAACCCTTCGATGACAAGAGCGTCTGGACAGAATTCATCGGAACTCCTGTCAAGTATGGGCAGTCACTGGGTGTTGCCCGACTGCAAACCATTATGAAGTGCATTACCCTCCGCCGCACCAAAGAAACAAAAACCCTTGACGGAAAGAAAATTCTCAATCTTCCACCTCGTCGAGACGAACTCCGCTATCTCAAATTCGATCCACGCGAGCAAACGATTTACGACCAGTTCTTCACGGAATCCAAAGCTGAGTTCAACGAGTTGTCGAACAAAAACGAGGTTATGAAGAATTACGTGGGGATCTTGCAGAAGATTTTGCGCTTGCGGCAAATTTGTGATCATTTTGAGCTCGTTGAGGGCAAGGGGTGCGGAGGTGTTCAGCCGACAGAGCCCAGCAGTTACGAGGACCTTGCGGCTGCGATTGAACGGGAGGGTCTCAACCCGTCCCGTGCTGCCGCAATCGTCGCACTGCTAAGGGAGGCGGCGACAACGCAGTGCGTAGAATGTGGCGAGGAACTATGCGTTCCCCCGGAGACTCAACAAATCGTTGAGGGTGGGGTATGCATGGACGATGGACCGTCAGCACCCAAGCGTGGCCGGAAGGCGAAAGGGACGTCTCGCGCCTCAACAAGGACCAATAGCCCGTCGACGTCATCTCTCATCCTAACCCGCTGTCAGCACCTTTTCTGTCTTACGTGTTATCGGTTGTGCGTATGTCCTGGATGGCCAGACGTACCCCTGGGTATCCGACGGTCATGTTCTGCTTGTCAGACTGGACTTTCCCCTCAGGACGCCATACAAGTACGGCCTGACTGTCAACCTCAAGACTTGTTGAAAAAGAAATCCGGAAAGCGGGATAAGAAGTTAAAGGGAACAAGCCCGGAGAAATTCATTCCGTCAACCAAAGTCAAAGCTTTGCTTAATGATCTTATCCAATTTTCCAGGGCAAATCCATATTCTGCCAATTATGATCCTGACTCGATTGAGGTGGAGATGGTAGACGGTCAGGGAAAGCGGGTTGACGATGGAATTATCAAGACCGTGGTATTGTAAGTAGCGGTTCTGTAGCCGAGAAGAAGCTGAATATGTGGCCCTTAGTTCGCAATGGACGACCATGCTCGATAAGTATGGGCTGTACTTGCCTTATTTTGACGATTCATATCCTCATGAGGTCTTTTAGGATCGAAGACGCTTTGGATGCTGCTGGAATTCGTTACGACCGCTTGGATGGCACTATGAAACGTGACGATCGGACAAGAGCCATGGATGCCCTCAAATATGACCCGGCTTGCGAAATCCTTCTTGTCAGCTTAAAGGCTGGTGGAGTCGGATTGAACCTCACTGCTGCGCAACGAGTTTACCTGATGGATCCCTATTGGTATGTTTTTTTTAATGCCTTTGTCCCAGAATGTGCTTGAGCACATGCCACAGGAACCCAGCCGTAGAGAACCAGGCTGTTGATCGTATCGTACGCCACCACTTGATATAGATTAGCTGTCCCCCAACTCATGGTTTACCCTACAGCACCGTCTGGGACAAACACGCCCTGTCACGACGGTCAAACTCATCATCGAAAACTCTATAGAGGATCGCCTGCTAGAAGTTCAGCGGAAAAAAACTGAGTTGGCCAATATGACCTTGGGTCAGAACTTCAGCAAAGCTGACATGCTGCAACGGCGGATGGAGGAGTTGAACCAGTTGTTTGGGTCATAAGTTATGTTGATTGACGCATGTCTTCATTTTACTGCATCTTGATGAGATCCTTATTTTCCGACAGTACTGTAATCCTTACTCGTAGAGCGACTTCGTTGTAATTAATAGACTACTTTGGAGAACCTGCTGCCTTGCGTATGAGTACGCCTATTAATTGTACTATACTCGCGAACTTCAGAACGCAAAGTGAGCTGCGTTTTTGCGTCGCCCCAAGGCATAGACAAACATTTGGCTAACGAAAAGGCCGAGTGTTATTCCGATGGCAACCCGAATCATGCGTACAGCTAGAGAAAAGCCTGATGAGTACTGCTCCGTCGAGTTCGGGTCAGTGTCGATAAGCCCTCCTCCCTGCGCGATGCCAGACTGTAAGAAAGACTGTGAGAGGGGCAGGCACAGAACCATCCGTCCACGTACGGGTACAAGGAAAAGAACGCCTGTAACCATCGAGGTAAAGGCTGTCCCGCGAACAATCCGCGAATAGAAATTGCCAAGTAAACCAATGATCAAGGCCCCGAAGGCGGATACGAGGTCGCCATCATCGGGCAAGAAGATATTACCCAGCTTATTGGCGGTAAACGCCAAGCATGCGAAGATGACCATCACCAGAAGTTGCCAGCTCCAAAATTTCTGCATGTTTGCCAGTGATGATGCAACAGAGTAGGTTGGGACCAGGGCGGGCAATAGCCACCACGGAAGAGGTTGTCGCCACCACGGCCAGCTCGGTTCCCTGTGACAGCCTTGGGATACCGTTGGACATCACGATATATAAAGGCAGTGTAGAGTGACTGTACCTCTTAGCAAATAGTTCCTGTCAAGCGTTGCAGCCTTGGCGAACCCAAACACTGCCTCTCCAAGTGGAAAAGTGCCATTTTCAGCCTGAAAAGAACCATGTAACACTCTGTAACTCGGCATCTGGTTCTTCTCGAGAGCTCGCCGCGCATGGGGATTGACAACAAGATAGATGTCGGATCCGATGGCCAGTCCGAAACCCTGACAAGGCAAATTCCGTAGTCAGGAAAGTACAGCTGAATCTTTCCGACGTTTGACAACCTACCAAAAAGAGTGTATATATGATTGCGTAGACCATCCTTACAGATCCACAGAGGATGTTGCGCGACGTCAGTTCCAGAGCGCTAATGACTACAAGACCAGTTGATGGAAATTAGTGGCGTGAAGTCTGAAACACTCACGTATAGTGAAACCCGGTAGGATGAGAATAACACCAGCGGCGGAGATGGCGTTGTAACAGAACAAATCTCCAGGGATCGTGCTCAGTGCTCGTGAGACGAAGGAGACAATAATTGCAATTGATATCCTGTGAGCCGGTAAACAGGAATGCCTTGTGCCAGTTGATCGATGACTCACTCGTAAACATTGGCATACGTAGCACTCTTTGACGCAGCATTGAGACCCAAGTACTGGAGAACGCAGGCGCATAGCCCAGATATCCACATATCGATGATAGAGCCTCCGAATACAATAGCAGAGATCATGGAGGCCGTGAGAAATGCAAAGAGACACCGCGGCCAGAGTGAGTAGATAGGGCGAGCATCGAGTATCTCTTTAAGCTCCTGTGTTCCGTCTTCAACCGTCATCTTATCATGTAGCACCTTGCGATAGACGAGGTGAACTTGGTGCAATGGGGTTAAAGCGATTCGACCCTTGGCTTTGACAAAGTGAGTTTCGACGGAGGCTACATCTTCATCTCCGAACGTAACAATAATGACATCCGGAATGTGCACAAAGGCTGCTTTGGCATCAAGTATATTGGACGCAGTGCTCAGCTGTGTGTCGATGCGGTGAGAGGGTGAGCCGAAAGTCAGCAAACACTTTGCCAACGTGAGGATGAACTTGCGGCGTTTGTCGATATCTGGATTCCCTGTCATCAACTTGGCAGGTTGAAGTCTGAAGGTCATACCTTGTATATGCTTGATGATTCTCGCCTCCGTTTTATTCCGTTTCATGACGTTGAGTCGCTGTTTTCCCCCTTGATAAAATCTCCGTCCTTCCATATCTGCGAGGAGATGTGGTACACTTTCGAGAATCGAAGCACGGAGTGCTGCGTGTTCTCGAGGCGCATTATCCTCAGGGACGTCGAAGAAACTCGGCCAGTTTGGTCGCGACTGTGAAGTTTTTGCTTCGCTAAATAATTCATCGTCCAGCGCTGGAAGGTCTTTCTGGCGACCGGACAAGAAATAGAAGAAAGGCTTTCGCTTAGGACGCCCTTCAGCTTCTTCTTCGAGGTAACCAAACGTCTGGTTCAGATCTGCTCCCAGGTGTCGTTCACCAGTCCTAGAATGAACAGGCAGCGTGTCTGCGGGACCCTCGCGGTCCGATGGAATCCAAGGAAAGTGGATCTTTCCGGATATCTCGGGGAGCTTGCGCTGTTTCGCTGATAGGCTAGTACTCGACATGACAATGCAGCGGTGAGTGACTGGAAGAGGTTGTCAAGGAAGAGAACGGGACCTGAAGGAGATGCAGGTTGGCGTCACGATTAATTTAGACTGGCATAATCCCCGGGATTTGGTCCAAGTCCAAGTTTTAATCAGACCGGTCCTCAGAAAGACCTGCTCGGAAGTCATGAATTTAGTTATCAAGAATGGGTAACACAAACTCGACTTGGTCTTGCATACTTTAACCCAAAGCCGTGACACGATGATACAGCAGGGTAGAGGGAAATATATAGCGGCTTTCGGGATCATTGTACAGGACAAGAGGCATACGGCCAGACAAGACAATAATACTAGATGCTGCCTGAATGCCAAAGTAAATTTGAGGATTTACCATATTTGTGTTGCAGGAGGGAGGTAATCTGCGGGGAGAAGGAAGGCGTTCATGCCTTGCTGCGAGAATGTGCTACCACCTAAGCTTTGGTCGGATATCCAGACAGGTAGCTGTTCGTTAGAAGTCATTTCAAATCCCCTCCAAATGCTGTCCACATCAGTAACATGGTGGGGCATCATCCCTATTTGCATTTGAGGTATCGTTTCGGGGCTTGCGAACGACGGATCATATGTAGGCGAGAATGATTCGTGGTTCATTACACCTAGCTGCTGTTGTTCGGTCGTCATGGGCGTCGTACGTTGGGGTTCACGTGAGATTTTCGGGGAATGTGCAGTAGACGAGGCTTTCCGTTTCTGCCCTCTCTTCAGCATGAGCTGGAGTGTTAGAGCGTAACGCTTCCCAGGGACTGGATTGATAACGTCAGAAAAGTACACGGGTGCAACTGAGGGCTTACTTTGAGACATCAAAGCTGCCAATCGTTCAACCTGCGATCGGATGTCCGGTACGTCGCAATCATTCGGGCTAAAAGAAAAATCATACATATCCGAACCTGGCGCTGAGACTGGTGGTGCTTACAAAAGGCGGGACAGTCTTAGAAGAAAAGAGGCAGCAAACGTGGCAGTAGCGTGCGTGTAGTGGACGGCTACCAGAAGGTTATACGCCGCAAACATGGGGGGAGAGATAGGTCGACTTACCGTATTTCATGCCCTCACTGTATGAAGGGGAATTGACAGTGATGTCCATGCCCTGGCGCGCGATTTGAATGGAGCGAATGGCGAGATCCCTCTGCACTTTCGGCATCTTCTGCACATCTTCCGGACCATTGATACCTCGCAACGCTGTTGCATTATGAAACAACTCTGCATGCAGTTGTTGGATTTGCAAGCTTTGACGATAAAAGGCTAATGGCTGCACTTTGGTAACCGCATACCAACCAAGGATCGCGACTCACCTGCATCTTCATACTTTTGTGAGAAGGCCTGATCCCATGTCTTGTACCAATTTTGGAATTCCGAATCGGCTTGTTGGAGGACACCAAACGTAACTTCATCCACGGGGCGGTCGAAGGGTGAAAGTTTGTTGTGGACACTTTCTCGAATTACCATGAGTTCCACAGTGGAGACAAGACGCATATCATCCTCGATTGCGAGGGGATGCTGTAAAAGTAAACGGCACTGCCAGATACTCTCGTCGTCCTTTAGGATGGCTGGACGGCCAGTGCCGTAGGACAACCTGAAACGTTGTTTGTGGACACATCACCAATGTATATGATGACTACTTACTGGTGCTCGAAAAGGTACAAACAAAACCATGTACGGGAGCCGATAACTAGATCGCGGTCTTCGGACCCATCCGTGCCTTTAGCCTTGTTCTGCATTCGCCGAAGCAACTTCGGCCATGCTTTATGCAATGCTGTCAGATCCGTGAGACCAGTGTCGGAAGAACATGAGAGAATAAGCTGACAAAGTTCCATTGCCATCCGTACAGCATGTCCCCCACTTAGCCAGCCATTATCGGACCAACCTGATACGAGAACTAGAAGAATATTGTCACCACCGACGAACACTCGATGTAACAAAACGCTCACTCATGGCTTGAATCGCTTCTACTCGGGTCACGGGGGAGAAGAGAGTAGCACGCGATATGTTTTGGACTGCATCCAAACATCGGTTATATGTCTCGCTTGGTGTTCCTGCGAATACATCGTGAAAAGACTCGACGCATCAAGGATAAACTGACCTCCTCCATCACGCACGCGAGCTCCAACCATACAAATGGCATCTACTGCAAACGGTGAACGATGGTGAACGGCGTCAAAAGTATCGATTCGAGAGTCAAAAACGGGCAAGAATGTAGAGCAACCAGCATAAAATCTACCAATATGAGTTAGTTGCAACGTAAATCACAGAAGTGTGGTTGTACATTCGGAACAACTCGCGAGCCTCGTGCTCAGGTACAAGGTTCTGCGTGACAACTGCGCCCGATTCGCGTTGAGCTTCATAATCAGCAAACCTAGATCACCCACCGTCGGGGAAGATCATCCCACGCGGAATTTTGTGACGAATCTTCCTCCTTTTGGTAGGTCGACTCTGTCGCTCAGGGGAAGGCGTTCTGGTTCTGCTCTGGGCCTCACTGCTCGCTTCTCCACTCTCCTTAACCAGACATCATCCGGTTGTTCAAGGGATATATTGGGGGGAATGCTAGTACTAACCTTGGCAGCCCTCTCAATTGCAACGTCGGCCAAGCCTCGCAAGACCTCCCAAGGTGCGACTAGACCTGAAGCCGGCAATTCACCATTGTCGTCGTCGTCGACCTCTGAGGAATCGGCGCTGGTGAGATCCGGTGGTTGTGGTAATGTACGCTTTGCACCTGCGGGTGCAGATACGTGGTAGTTCCTGCTGCCGTGAGAGCGTTGGGAAGTATCAAGATAAGGTACAGCAGAAGGTCCTTGAACGGTGCCGACGCCAATTGCGCCGATACTTGAAAAGGGAGGGAGGACGGCTCCTGAGGGAGGAGTAAAAGAAAAGGGCTGACCGGCGGCAGGATTGGTGTATGAGGACGAAAGTTGTGGGGAATGGAAGTCCGGGACTGTCGGCTGGCCATGTGGAGCAAGGGGTGGCTGAGATCCGGAAGGCCGAACCTCTCGAGAGGGTGGGTTGAGGATGGGTGGTATGGATGGGTGGTATGCTGTCGGTGTTGGAGGGCCGCGGTGCATATTGGGGTCACCGATATGAGAACCATTTGGGGGTGCGGAGACAGAAGGGGAGGCCACGGAGGGGATGGTGGGTGACTGGGTGTATTGGTTTTGAGAGAATGTTGAGGGAGAGCGATGGGTGAAAGGGGCGGTGCCGCGCAAATGGGCGACGATTTCGAGGAGTGTGTTCTGAATTGCGGCCTGAGTGACTCTGATATCGGCGACGTGGGCCTCGAGACTGCGGATTCGCCTGGAGAGAGGGATAAGTGCGAGTGAGGGGAGGTGGAGGGACTTACTCCAATCCAGCTTCGCCAGTGAGGGTTGCCTCTCTGGAGGGTTTTTCAAAGAGACACTCCAAACCGGCGTGACGACAGCGACGACAGGGGGGGTTGTCTGCACCTTCGCAGCGCATTTTTTGTTTGCGACAAGCATTCTGTATCGGAGGGTGGTGAGCATGGGGGGATATGGCAGGAGGGGGAAGATAGATACGCAGGCGCCTTTGAAGAGGACAAAGGTGGTCAGCGAGAGGAGCGAGGAGGGGGAGGGATGTGGACGTACGGGGAACGCGGTTGAGGGTCTTTGGAGGGGGTTTGAGGTCGGGTTTGGGAAGGGACTTGTGTGGATCGGAGGAGTCTTCCATCTTCTTGACTGGATGATCCATGGAGGGGGGAAGAGGAAAGAGAGAGAGAGAGAGACAAGTCCGCAGATAAGGTGGTCACCGTCCAACCCAAACAGGCGTCAATAAAAATCCTCGGACTTGCCAGCGATCCATTCCTTACGTGGCGACAGGTCTGACGCTGGCTGAAACCCCTTCCGATCACGTGTGTATCATGTTCATCTCTCTCATCTCTCATCTCCTCTGGTACGTTCATCCCCCAATTCTATTCAGCCCCTTCTCATAGCCATTCCAGCGCTTGGTTTGCGTTCGCGCTCCCATCCTACTCGACGTACAAGGCTTTGGCTCATTCTGCTTCCGCTGACACCCTCCAGGCACTCTCCACGTATTGGGCTGTCATCGGCGTCTTCATCGTATTCGAGCAAACCCTTGGTCTCTTTCTCTCGTGGTATGTTCTTCCCCCCCCGTCCATCCCCTCCATGTCCTGAACACACACCAGGCTCCCCTTTTATTGGGAGTTGAGAACCATATTCTTATTGTACATCTCGCTTCCCCAGAGCCAGGTTCGTCCTCTTGGCCTACCCCACCCTTCCCTCTTCACAGCGCCCTTCTAGGGCTCAACTTATGTCTACAAAACGTACCTGGAGCCGTGGTGGGCAAAGAACGAAGCCGACCTCGACGCCGCCGTCGCTTCCGCACAAAGCAATGTCATCGTCTTTTGTCGGACTCGCATCGCTGCCCTCGTTGACCTTGTCTGGAGTTTCTTGAACAAGACCCCCGTCCCTAGCGGAGACCCACACGAGTCTCCCTATCCTGTCGACCCACTCAAGGGCCTCTGGACTGCCTACGGGCCCTCTGTCCTCGCCGCATTCGCTCCCAAAGACACAAGCGGTGCACGAGCACACGACGAGGTCTACGAACCACACTTGCTCAACTGAGATACTTTACATTTGTGTTCAACTATTTTTACCAATCTCGAATCATTTCTCAAAAACATGTATGTCAGAGATAGACTAGTGATCAAGCTATGAATCAAGTCGGTGCCTCTTGAAGGCACTCTCGACATCGCTCGAGGTATACTCCATGGATATACCGCTCTCAGCATAACACTGTGATATCCTCGCACTGAAGCTCTCCGTCATCCGTTGTAGCTCTTCTTCGCATCCCTTCCATACTCCAACCATCACCGTACCCGCCGCGATCCCGCTGCTCTCTTCTCTCGTCGTTTTCTCCTCCGCTTCCGTAAAGTGCTTCTCCACTCGTCGGAAAAGCACATCAACGTGCTTGCGGACATCCTTGCCATCCAACTCCTTCAGCACCTTCTTCAAGGTCGACTTACTGTAATTAGAGTTCTTCTGCACCTCGCTCGGCGCTGTGGTCTTCAAGAGCCTCTCCAGGCCCTCAAAGAACTCCTGTAAATCAGTCATTAGCTCATGTGCTGCACAGGCAAGGGCATACACACGATCAATTTCGCGAATGGTCTCCTGAGCACGATCCTGACATATGCACCCAAGTTCTCGTTGTAGATAGCCTCGGCCCGCTTCAAGAATCCGCTAACGGGACCAGTTTCCAATTGGGAGATCTCGGCAACAAAGTAATGCATGTTTTCTGCGCAGGTCGTTTGTATCCACCAAGACGTTCCTCCACGTGGCACTCACCAACAAGCAACACGTGATAGTTGAGCTGGCCTTTGTCGTCACCATCGCCGTCCAATGTTGCCATGTGCTTCAAACATTCGAACATGCTGTGCACAATTTTCTCGTATGCCGAGTCAACATGTGTCCGGATCTCCAGTTCATCCGCGCCCACTAGCTGTTGCTCGACACGGCCCACATAGACTGGGAAATACTTGATAAAGTGAGCCACTCCTTTGCGTTTTTTGCTCGTCAACTTCGTCTCATCGACCATTTTGATTTGCTGGTTCTGAGCCACGTCATAAGCGGTCATGCCAATCTCGTTTAGCAAGCTCGCTTACGATGTGACGGTCAAACACTCCTTTCAGCCGGAGATGCTGTTTCTCTAGTATTTGAAGGAAAAAAGTATTGCCACGTTCGTCAGCATCCGCAAGGAAACGCTCTAGACAAGCGATAACGCCGACCAATTGCCTGTCCTTGACTTGAGCGCATATGTGCATTGAGCAAGCAAAATACTCACAGTGCATCCTTGGCGACAGCGAGATCAATCCATTGTTTCAGCTCTGTAGGCAGGAAGCCGAATATCAAGTCCATGGCACCACGCACTAGCTTTGTGGTGGATTGGCTGAGACCTGCACTCCTGGCTGCCTGGCGTCGGAAGTAATTATCCAGACCAGCGTAATCAGCAAAGGTTAGACCAGCATCATTGATCTGAAGAAAGTCTGTAATAAAGTCCCCTTCCCGGTAAATCTGAGGGGCAATTTGCTCCAGAATGTAACCAAGGGCCTGTACCCGAGTGAGAATGAGACCGATTTCTCACATTCGACGGAGATACGAACGTCGGCTGCTCCGTATTCTTCCCCCGCTTGCCCGCCTCGCTCTCGTTCCCGATTTCGTGTCTCCATTGGGCCACGCACAATGGTACCCGCACGACGAATAGCACCTCCTTTTGCACTTGTATTATTCTGTGCAAAACCTGAAAAAGCGAGTCAACGTGGAAGGGAGAGACCGCACAACACCTTACTTTGGTCCACGTCTTCCTCCGGAGCCTTCTTCAACAAGCCAGAATAAATCGAGAATAAGCCTTTCATCTGGCTGTTGTGAAGGTCGCTGGCTGCTGAGAAATACGCCTGACAAACAATGGATTAGCTTCGGAAGCTTGCACCCCCAAGTGACGTACAGCACAAAACTTTGAGTACACTGTTTCGTCCATCTCCTTCAAATACAAAAGGAGACCAGAATATCTGCCAAGATAGGACTCCATGCTTTGATGGTTGAATATGGCTGGTCGTCCACGTCCTTTCGGTCGGGCAATTCCACCGTTATCATCAAGAATGAGTTTGGACTGGAAACGGTATGAGACACCTGCGCTGTAATAATACCTGCACAATGACCGGACTGACCTGAGCAACTATCATGATAGAGAGGTAATCAAATATGCGTTTGCAGAACTGTGCGTTATAGGTCCTGTACTCGTCCAGCCTTTCCATGGTAGCAGCCATTTCTAAGGACAGAAATCAGATCATGTGCTTCGGGCAAATGAAGCCCTGACCTGTATCCTGACTGGCCTGAAGCGCTTTATAAAGTTCCGTAGCGGCCCCTTCGAGCCGTTGGATTCCAGTTTGTTTCTCGAGAGACTCTTGGGTAAGGGTAACTAATGCTTCCGGATTAACTTGGACTGTTTTCTAAGTGTGCATAGCGTCAGAATATGCCCGAGATTTGCTAGACGAGCTACATACGAGCAGGTTTTCGAGTTCACTGAGGAGCATGCCTTGGTTTTGCATTTGGACTTGTAAGCCGCGTCGTTGTGACTGGATGAAAGAGATATCATCTCCTACAGCCTATCAAACTGGTCAGAACAAGGGAAGCGTCGCCGTGGTTTACTTGCATTCAAATGGATCTTGTACGAGGATATTAAGCTGTCCATGGCGTCGACCTCCCCAAGAGCCTCATCCAAGTATTTGATGACGAGGTTCACCCGATCATCAGATTCCAAGAAAGAGTGTATGTTAGCCTAACGAGGGAGTTACTTGTCGAGCTAAAACGATCGAAAGTCAGACGGCCGACCTTCTCCAGTGCCATGAGCTCATCAAGCAAACGAGCTTCAACCAGATCGGCAGCTCCCTTTACAGACTTTCGGCCAAACATGTCGTCGCTTGCCCATTCATAACCTTCAAGCATTTCCTCTACACTGATCATCGTTTCTTCTGCTGTTTCTTCTGCGCCCTCGGCATCCTCTTCAGAGCCCCAGTCACCTGCCACAAGCCGGTCAAGGGCAACTTGGTTTGCGGGGTCAAAGAATGAAACGCGGTTATTGTGTTCTCGGCGCATCTGCGGGTTCTCGGGAGGCTTTGGGGTCAAGGTACGTGACAGAGGCTTGTACGTGGATGCGGGCGATTCGGAGTGCGCAGGATAGTGTGTTTCCATCAGATGCGCCGAAGATGGACTCGACGTACGGGGCAGGTCGAGGGATGGCTTAGCAGGCGCGTGACTTGGAAGAAACGGACGTGGGGACGTAGCATGAGCACGAGCAGGCACGAGACTGGATGGAAGAGCCATCGCAGTACCTGCAGCGGAAGGGGGAGGCGTCGCGATGGATGGCCGACGGCCGATTCTTGGTCTCAAGGCACTGGGTAAGCTGGGTAACGACGATTGGTGTGAAGGGGAAGGTGGGCGGAGGCCTGACGCGCTGGAGACTACGGATTCCCTTGCGGAATGATTCCTCATGGAATCCGCAGGGGAAGCGGAACGCGAGGGAGTCTTGAGGACGTGAGAATGGGTGGTTGGGGGAGCCTGTGCATTATCCAGGGGGATAGGCATGCGGTTCGAGAAGGCGACTGGGGGTGTGGAAGGCAAGGACGACTCATCGGGGGGTGGGACGGTGTCTCCATCTGCTGGAGGGGCTGTTGGGTGTGAGCGGTTTCTGTGAGCACCTGGCGCAACTTACTGGATGCCGAGCCGATATCATCCACGCCAACGAGATGGAGCGGGGCCCCAACGAGAGAACGGAAGAGCTCGACGATGGCTCTGACAAATGCGGTCTGGTCGATGGTGTTCTCTGTCTGCCACTTGTACGTCCTCGCAAGGGTGATGTTGAACGAGATCGACTGGTTACGAGAGCGTGAATGGAGAGAGAGAGAGGGGGGGGAGGGGACACACATTGACGACCTGGATGCCTCTGAGCTCTGCGAGCTTCCATGTCTTGCCGACGGAGAAGGAGCCGTTGGTGTTGAGCTTTGACTTGTGTATGAAACCGGTGTTGTCGGTAGCACCTGGAAGGAAGGTTAGGAGGGGATGGGCTGGAGGAGGGGGGCACGGACGGGAGATGAGGATGTAGCGTGGCTTCTTTCCCTGGCCTTCGCCGGTGTCCTCCCAAATCTTGATGTGGGCGACGTAGGACTCGAGGACGTCTGCGCCGGCGTTGCGCTTGTCGAAGACGGATGCGATGATGCGCTGTCTTGCGCGATCGTTGTCGGCCATGGTGAGGAGGAAGTACCTAAACGGGTGGAGAGATAGATAGACATTCGGTTGTCATTTATTACTCCATTCTCCTCGTCCGTTACAATCAAGGTCCGTTTTGTCCACAGGTGGATCCACTTTTCAGGTATCTGCTTTATCGTCCTCCCCATCCCTCCCAGCTCATCTCTCCAATCCCCCCATGCTCCCCCCTCCAGCTCTCTCCGTCTCCTCGCTCTCTCCCACTCTGTCGTCGCCAGACGCCCTCTCTTCCTTCAATGGACAGGAAGACAGCCTCACCGCCGATAGCCCCATATCCTCCTCGTCCAGAGATGCGTCTGTAGACGCCCAAGACCTCATGGATGTCGATGACCACGTCGGTTCATCTCAGGAATCTCTCCTCCTCCACGACTCTCTCTCAAGGCGGTCACTCAGAAGCAGAGCCCCACTTTCAGACAAGTCCTCTCTCAGGTTCAGACCAAATCCAATCTCCCTCTCCACTCGATCCAAATCCCATGTCCGGGGTGTTTCCGAAGACAATCTCAGGAAAAAGGTTCAAAAGCACGCTGGCTCCCATGCTACCCCAAAGCCTCATTCCGAACGCGATGCCAGAGTTCGTGAGCTCAAGAGTCGCGCTCTTGCAATCCCCTCCACAGGCAAGACCCCCGCAACCGTCCGCCAACGCATGGTCATGCAGATGGTTTACGACGAGATCACCCCCTATCCTGACGAAGCTTGGGTCTCTCAACTCGGCATTATCATACAGAGGTACTTGCCCCCATCTTCCTCGTCGAAATCAACCTTACTGTCTTCCAAGAGAATACCATCAAGTCAAGAACTGGTTTTCCAATCAGCGCCAGAAAGATGCTCGAGACTCACGGCAAAGCCCACAGCCTTCTGCCTCTTCTAATCTAGAATCCTCCTTGTGCAAGATAACGTGCGATGGTCGTGATATGAGAATCCGAACATCAGCCCTTGACGTGTGCGCAGCTGATGAATGGTCTGATGCCTTCTTTGATGAAGTGGTCATGATTCACAATTTCCGTCTCTTGGCAAAGCATAGTCAAGACGAGGCAAGAGCGGCTCTTCTTGATTCTCCCGTTGGCACCACGGACCTACCACATACACAGTCTCATCTTTCATAACATCCATTCATCCCCTGTATGCATACACCAACCTTGCCCATTTTCCTGTACATTCTAATCGTCACTTCCCGTATGTGTATCACTTATAATATGATCGTAATACTTATCGTTGCTGTAAATCTCAATCCAGTCGCATTACATCAGATCGGCTCGCTAATGGGAAGGGGTTCATATTGAGATAAAGAGTCCCCTTCTTGATGCCACCACCATCTCCAGAAGCCTTCATTGCGAGTGCCATCGGTCGCTGTCCTCCGTACCTGCCCAGCTCGCAAAACCTCGTATCGCTTGCCCCTCCATGTAACCTCATCTCCGCACACAGCCAAGAACCATATAGGGAGTGTCAACATTTCTCGGATGCACCACGCCCCAATAAACTTCCAGCGTTCGTGAGCGGGAAGTGGATAGCCGGCGAGTGACTCGTATACGTCCAAGTCAACCCAAAGCCACGCAGAATGATGGATGGGCAAGAAGATCCACAGTGACACCCCGAAAAGGTACTTGACACTCGCAGCGGCTATGGAGCTTGCCACCAGATTCTCTGTCAACGGTTCGAGAAGAGTAGCCGTGAGGACCATGTGTTTGCGAACACGTATCCATCGAACGCGGCGCCAGACGTAATCGATCAACGTCATTTTGCCTATTGCGTTGTCTGCAACGTCGCAAGAAAGGTCGTGTCGAAGATCCAGTTCATGCCAAAGGGCACTGGCAATCATGTTGTCCTCAGCCAAGAAAGACCCGAAGGCTGCAAGCCCATACTCGCCCTCCCTCGGATCCGTTTCCTTGCGAGGCTTTAGCGATCCGTTGACCTTCTCCAAGTCGGAACGACGATACAGGTTCGACTTGCCGACTACACAAGACTCGATTGCCACGGTGTTGATCGCGAGGTACATCTTTGCGTGGTTGGTGTTCAAAAACGCTGCTTCGACCCGTGCGCCAAGATATCCTTCGTGTTCGGTTGCAAAGGGGACATGATGAACTAGGGCTGCGCGCTTCTTGGAAGGATCTTGCGACATGAATGATTCGGTAAGGACATCTACTGAGCGTGCAAGCGTTCCGGGCGCAACTGAGACGTTGGAGTCAATGACCCAAAGGATATCGTGGGTTGCCTGTCGGTAGGACTTTATGAGGTTGTTCACTTTTGGATTAACACCGACAATCTCCTCGCCTGTCAACGGAATACATGAGTTTGTGAAAGACGTAACATGCGGATGTTTCATGCGCACCGACGATGATCTTGGCATTCACATGAGGGTATTGGCTCATCAGTTCTCTGACCACCGTCAGAGCTTGGTCGTCTGCATCGGCAACAGAGAGCAAGATCTCAAAATTTGGGTATTCCTGAACAAATGTGGACTCCAAGTTCTCGTACAAGTTGGTATCCAAGCCTTTGAGAGGTCGTAAAATCGAGACGCCTGGTGCGTTCGGGGACGTTGCGAGAGGAGAACGAGGACGGAGACGATATCTTGTACGACTACAGACGCAGTCAACGTCAAACTGTTACTCTCTCGAATAGCAGCTGGCTCACCCTATCCGGCATCCTAGTAAAGCGATGGACCACAGAACCACATACCAGCCAAGTCCGACGACGGAGAGGACGCTATAGAGGGTGGAACTGTTGAGTGCCGGATTTGACATGGTCAAACTGATTGAGGTTTTTTTCCAAGTTTGAAATGCCCATCCAACCGAATCGTTGCCCACACTGGTATACGTAACTAAGCAAGAGGCTCGTTAAGGGAGAAGAGCTGTAAAGTATTCTTGTACACCGCTCCTGCTACCCTCTCAAATGATATGGTGTTGTTCAGCCTGTACACTACCCATGCGACCCCTCCAATTGACGATGATTCGTTTCGGCCCTTGACTGCTTTGCCAGGTACAAACGACTCCGGACGAACCGCCGCAGGAAAGTAACGGGAGCGCAGTGAAGCTGGCAAGGCATCCAGATGTCCTTTCGAGGCATGTGTACTTGTCATGGAGCACCATGGCGCATCTACATAAGTCCGTTTCAGCACCATCTAACAGTGCTCCTCGCCTTACCAGTTTCGAGTAAGAGTCTGTCTAGGCGAATGGTCTTCAATGTTTCGAGATTTTGTTCGGTCTTCATGGAACATCCGTTGACCCCAATGTAAAATCCCATGCTAATCTTTTCCCCTTTAACATGATTGTCAAATTTGTTGGTGCGCGAAGGGTACTCACAAGTTCCGCAGCCTCTTCGCTGCTTCCAGTGAAGCTGTGCACAACACCACCTGACGCACCAACACCCTTTCCTCCATCCTCACTGAACCCCTCCTCTTTGAGAATCTTGACCAGGTCAACATGAGCAGCCCGAGAATGGAGAAATAGAGGAAGGTGGTATTTCTTGGCTAGTACGAGCTGTGCGCCTGCCAAGGTGCAAGATGGATATCTTGGACGATCCTTCATATCAGCACTTTGCACTCACGAAAATGCCTTTTTTGCTCTTCTTTAGATGCAAAATGGATTCTATCATAATCTGTGGGAAGTGAGTCACTCTTGTATGTCTCCTGGAGAATACGGAATGACCACCTAAACCACATTCCCCAATCGCAACTACTCTCCCACCCGGCCGCAGATTGTCGCCAACGAGCTTGTCCAATGCAAGCAGATAAGCATCCGGGCCTCCAGGATGTTCATCAAACTCCCTTGAACGTGTTGGATGACATCCAACGGTTGCATAGAGCCCTGGTTGCGAGCGGAGCGCGAGAAGAGCATTACCCCAAACATTGAAGGAGACAAACTGGGCACCAACCTTTTTGGTGGGCAAGGTTCAACGCGAGCTCGGACTCATGCAAGCTACCCCCTGTTATGATCATTGACTTGACGCCAGCAAGGTATGATCGCTCTAGCATCACGTCAAGATCATCTTTGGATATCAGTCTCAGTATTATTACGGTCCTGAGATGTCCCATTGAATTTAATGGACATGCCTTCATGTTTTTTCTTGCCGTGATAAATGCCTTGAAAGGCGGGATCGGTAAGATTTACTGGCAGTGAAATCAGTAAGGGTTGTTGGGTCGTAGCGTTGCTCAAATTCGGTTGATACAGTACCTCCGATGTCTATGATGAAGGAATCGTGAGTGGTGACCTGGTGACTGCCAAGATTCGACTAGTGACTTTGCGCAGACCTATGTAATCAATCTTGTTTTCATTGATCGTAGATTCAGCGTTGAGCCAGGTCGCCGACATGATCTTCAAGTTGGGAATGTGCCAACGACGCTCTCAGCTGCCACCAATACCAGTGACCCAAAGTTTGTGTTCGCACTGAGGCAGGCTCGGTGTTAGTATGCAAACTCAGGCTCGTACAAATGCAATCCTTTCAGAGCACCACATTTACTAATTACAGACTCGAAAATTTATAGGGAATGGGTATTCATGTACTCAGACAAAGGGCAAAAAATCAACGATAGTTTATAAGGTTACAGTGTCGTGATTGTGAATGACACGCACTGCAGATCTGAGAGATCGTGCTTATGAATTGAAGAGATGAGACCTGGAGGTCATGGATTAGTCTATGAGGGTTCTCCATGGAAAATACCGAAGCGAAAAAAGGATGATCAGGCTGCCTTTGGTGCGTCGCCAGAGTTTCAGAGTCGGGAGTGTGACCCTAAGGTGTCAAGTTCAAGATCGGAAATTTACAAGCTGTGCCAGTGTGGAACAGCTTTTATTATTATAATATTATTATTGGCACGTGTGAACCTGGTTGCCAGCTAATTTAATAATGTCCGTTTGTTCGCTGGAGGCCCGCATTTCTTCCTTGACTCCAACCCTCGTCGTCTCGCTGGTCTCGGTCTTCATCCCATCCTTGTCTCTCGTTTACTTGCCTTGAGGCCGCACCACCGGCCCACTATCTAGAATGGCTGCCAATTACTCCTCAGTTAATAGAAACACCCCGTACGGTTCCGGCGACCCATACTATAACACATCCACCGGGTATATCACTCCGCATCAACCACCGAAGAAAAAGGTCAGCAATTGGATCAAGTTCGGTGTCCCCATCGGTGTCCTTGTAATTGCTGGTGCCATACTTGGTGGCGTTCTTGGCTCTCGTGCCAGCAAGAACTCTTCGGCCAGCAGCGCTGCCACCTCTGCCATCCAGGCCAAGAATGCTATTGGCGTATATCCAACCGGCACTGATAGTCTTTACATGCTCCCGCTCTACCCCGCTACCGTCCGTATCCCTTAGATTTTTTTGCCCGTGTTAGTATTAACCATTAACCACCATTCTAAATAGACCAATGCCGCAGCCTTCACTACGCCTACATTTATCTCCACTTCGGATGCTAGCCTTGCCTGGCCGCAAGATCCATTCCAACCTTCCAACCCTAGCCCGACTCAAGTACGCTCCGATCGTCCTCGTCTCATTGCACCTTCCTACAAGTGGCAGGCTCTTCCTAATCTGATTAAAAACGAACCATACCTTTCTTCCTGGAATGAAAGTATCTTTTCAAATGCTTCACAATATATGAGCCTGCCTCCCGTTCCATATGTCATGGACAGTGGTAATGGTATTTTAGACCCCGCTCGACAGGTCAAGCAACGCGTTAAAGCGTTCTCATACGTTTATCGAATGACCAATGATACAAAATGGCTTGACAGGGTTTGGACCGAGCTCCAGGTTTGTCTATCATCCGATATCTAATTTTCATCATCTCACGCGTACTTCTAGAATACTGCTGGCAACTTGACAGGTGGTTGGGGACCTAATAACAGCACTAGATGGAACCCCATCCATTTCCTTGACACTGCAGAATTAACAGCGGCCTACGGCATCGCGTATGACTGGTTATATGATCAATGGACTTCGGACCAGCTCGAAAGCATCCGCTTCACTATGATCGAATACGGCCTTAGCAATGGTGCTATTGCGTACAACGATGCCAACGATCCGTTATATTATGGTTGGTGGCGAAATAACACAGAGGGTAACTGGAATTGCGTTTGTAACAATGGCCTCACCATGGGCTCGCTAGCCATACTTGGAGACGATACCACTGGCATTGCCCAACAACTCCTCAGTATGACAGTTACAAATGCCGTCCAGAATTGCGCC
>JBBPSC010000010.1:0-12181 GCA_038093395.1 Baorangia bicolor
TGTCGTGCTTAGTTTTTCTTGAAGATCGTGCTCTACGTAGTTTCGAGGGTGATCGCAGCATTTTTACCCCGTGCAGGGGCGCCTTATTCAAAGGCACCTTCGCCGGACGGATCCACCCTTGCTCGTCCCATCCCACCAGATCCCAAGTACTTCTCAGTGTTCGCGGCGTTGGCGTGGGGCGCTGTAATGTGGTTGTTCAAGAACCGGAGCGAGAGCATTCAACCTGGCATGTTCAACTCAATGACCTACTTATACCGTGACTCGGAAGTTTGGAAAAACCTTAGGACGCTCCTTTGGCATAACACGTAACCTTACAAGGTATATACTCCCTTCCTGTTGAGAGCACAGACGCTGAACACTCCATTTCTAGTTCGAACCCCACTTCCATCATCCCTTAGTTACCCTCGTGTTGTGGTGGCAGATGATCAATGGTTCTTGGAATTCGATTACACTTATACTGGATGGTTCGTGAGCAAACGTTCTACGTTTACGGCGATAAGCACTTTACCCCGAGCATCTCGATGGCTGCTGAACAAGCCTTGTGACATGCTTTGCATGAATCAAACTGTTTCAAGAGCACACTCATTTCGGCCGCTAGGTCAGTGGCTAGTTGACTATGAGCGACCTCTTCCACTTGGTAGGCATTACCGGACACCCTACCTGCTTCAAGTTGGGTGGCCAGCAGCATTCGAGAATCATTCCATGCTCGCGTAGAATTTTCTTGGTGAACGAAACATACACCGTATCCAAAAGGGAAAATATCTTCCCGCAAAAGAATCGCTTTTAGTTGTTCTATCCTGTAATTGTGCAGTCGAACAAGATTATGGTACGCGGAAACGGAAGGAATGAGTGCGATTCGGTCCTTGGAGTAGGTGGAAAGTGGTGGGTGCAAGAGGTATGCACTCGCTTCAGCTGCAACATCATCTAGACGGTTCCTCGTGGAAAACGCGTAGACCCCGAGGGGATGAATGGAAGCGTTAGCAAATAGATGTGAGTGCAAGGCGCGTCGGAGAGGTTCTGAGAGGTCGTATTTATCAGCAAGTCGGAGCATGTCCGGGAGTAGTGGGAACGGAATGAAAGCTCCTTGGTACAATGAAACTGGTTTCCCCATCCGACGTGTCTCGCGAGCAGACAGGGAAAGGGAAGGCGGGGATGGTGGAGAGTGTAACAGTCTGAGCAACAGACGCAGTGCCGAAGCGGATTCTTCCAGCTCTAGGACTTCGGTGATGTCTTGAGCCTCATGACTGTTAACAAAGCTATATTCCTGGTCACAGCACAAGAACATATTCCCTGTGATGCCACATCTTCAGTCTATGTTGCCTGGAAGAAAGATTCAGGAAGCGAACGGAAGACTTCGGATGTTCGGAGTGCACTCTTATGCACGTTGAATTCCTCCTGGTCAGGAATCGACCTAACTCGAAAGTCTGGTGTCTGGGGTGCATAGAACTCAAAGTCGTCGAACATGGTGACTGCTGTGAGTATTGGGGATAGTACAAGTTGGACTGGCCTCCATCTTTATAACCAGCACCCAGGGAGGCACCTAAAATTCAACGAACACACGACGTGGCCACGCAGCAAGCCGCAGCCACTCCACAGCCGCAACGAGTCACATCTCCGAAAGTGGAATGAGTCTGAATGTGTGGACGGGTGTTTCCATGCGTTGCAAAATACATCGTAGACCTAAATCGCGTATGACACAGCGTGAGACGACGAAATGATGTGATGAGGTGGTTAGAGGGGGACATCAGCCTGGAAGATCGAAGAGAAAAACAAAGAAAGGAGAAGAGAAGAGAAAGAATGGGATGCATGCCCGTGAAGTCATGAAGAGCAAAAGGCGATGGAGGTATCATCGGAGAGAGGTAAAGGGGACTGAAATCTAAATACCGAAAACCCTAGAGAATATCCATCACATCACTACACACTTCGGCTTCTTAGGGTCCTTAGGCGGCTTATCACCCTGCTTGCCATTCGATCCGCCAGCCTCCAATCGTTTCGTCTGTCGCAGCGCGCGAACGAGATTCGTAAAAAGCAGCTCCACGTTGTACGCGGTCCTGGCCGATGTCTCCATGAACTCGCATCCAAACGTTCGCGCAAGCGCAATACCCTCCTCACGCGAAACCTCGCGCTCGTAGGTCTTGTCGCACTTGTTGCCCACCAACATGAAAATTGGCTTTTGACGCTTTACTTTAAGCATCGACTGTCGGAAGACTTCGAGTCGTTCGAATGTCGAACGTGAAGCGATCGAGTACACAAGTATAAACCCTTGACCCTCGCTATTGGGAGTTGAGTGGTGGTCAAGGAAGGGTAGCGCGGGATACTAACCGTACCCATTGGTCTCTAAGGGTGGCGTACTCCTCTAACGGATTGATGAGATTGGGTGTTTCAGCCGCAAAGGGATGACGTACCTTGTCCAGCGGTGTCAATGACCTCCACGAAGCACATCTTATTGTCTACGATGAGTTGTTTCCTATAAGCGTCTTCTATCGTCGGGTCATACGTCTGAGAGGAAGAAAATGAAACGAGGTGCCGAATGGGTGGACAGGAATCGTACCTCTGTGATTGAAGAGTGAGCTGATGCATTAGACACGAGATCGGATGTGTCGACTTACCGACGAAGCAGTTTAGGGTGAACTAAAGTGTGATCAGCGGGTGTGTTGCAACATGGGGGAGTGACCTACTTGGACGGCCAACGCAGTTTTGCCGACACCACCATCACCTAAGACAGCTACTCGCCAACTGTCCATAGCTTGTCGAGAGGAAAGGATCTTAGCTGGGGAGAAAAGAATATGTGTAAGATTGGGAAACGGTGTATGGGATGGCAATAGTCTGTGGGTGGAATTGAGTGGCATTGAGGGACTGGGATAGAGATGCAGACCTCGGATTGCTCAAAGGCGATGAAATGGAAAGGATGGGGGTCCCAAAGGAGAAAAGAAAGGGGAGAATATGTCGTGCAAAATCGTGCAAGGTCGTAAAAATGAAGGCACGAAAAACGGCCCAGTATCGAGCAGGAAGGTGCAGTGAGGAGGAAGAGAGAAAGAAGACGGCGTTGATGAAAGTCTTGCTGCTCCTTCGAAGCGTCGTATTTCTATTCTGCGTCTGCTGATGGGATCGCTTAAACAGACAATAATTCTCCTCAAACTCCCCCCTTTTTTGTCCCAAACTCAGTAAAGTACACTATTTATACCAATATCCTCCTCCCCCGACCAAACGTCCTCACCAGCCTCTTCGCAAATATTATCATTCACAATAACCCCACCCTCGCCGCCCATCTCCCATATTAATCCACTCGCAAAAAGTTCTCACGTCCCACAACCCTCCTCGGCAATCGCCGACCATCGCCGCCCGACTCACCTCAGATTCCCGGCACTGGCAAGCTCATCCATACTTGACCCGTTCCTCTAGTCAAGACGTGACGCGTGAATACTTCGGCGGAATGCAGATTTCACCTGTCTCTCATGGTCCTGGGCAAGTCACGATGTACTCTGATGATCAGACAAGCACTGTTTTGTGTATCCTGCTTTGGCCTAGCTCCGCGGACAGAGTATCGACGTTTTGGTCATCCAGGTGCCCACAGGTGCTCCGCTCGGTTGAAAAGTCGTTCCTGGTGCACCGCCGCATCTAGTATTCTATTCCCTCCGCAGCCGCTTGCACGTCGCAATGTTCCTTCTTCTTGGGCCCTCCAGAGACCCGAATAGGTGCTTGACTCCCTGATAGATGGGCCCCTCTTGGGTGCGCTTGCACTCGGTCTTCTTCCGAGTTTTCCACAGATTGCTCCCGAGCTACATGAAAGATGAAAGTGGATGCGCTCATCCGTACGTAAAAAGGCAGCAATCATTTCATATAGTCTGGTCCTATAGCGTATCCGCTCAGAGTCGATGGTCGGATCACACTCACTCATACTCAAAAATGCGCTGTTTCGAGAAGTTATTGCGATGAGTATCGAATATTCATTTTCATGTTGGGGGACCCAAAATCTTGGGGAGAGCTAATTCCTTCCCATCTACCTGCCCCCGATGAGTACAGTCAGCACACACCCCGACATGGCTTGACTTGCCGATCAAGGGGAATATAAAAATAAGGCCAGTTTTCGACGTTGGTCCAGACATCGTTTGCTCGATCTCCAGAGCTTATTGCCGTCGGAACAAAACGGGAATAACAGAAATAACGTCGGATCAAGAGTTCTATGAACCGGGTCTGGAAGAAATCATCCGGTATTTGTCTGCATGTTCTTCGTCATACCGGGAGAATGGTGGAAAGATGACGAGTGAGAAAACGAAGTGATTAATGCGAGTGTTCTCTAACATCAGACGCATTCGAGCAAACCTTGGTAAAGTTAAGTTCATATCATGCCTTTGCCTCGTTTTCGGTTGCTTAATGGAACCGAGGTCGCGAAAGACTCGTCTTTCAATTGGCGGAATGGAGTAGTAGGTTCTGTCGCACATCAAGATGATTTAATACTTGCCTATTCACGTGTATCGACTCATCATCCACTGTCGTATGGAACCCCGCCAACACTTACGAGGGTAAGAACATGCACAAGTACCGCCGACACGACCAGCGTCAAATGATTATGCGAGGAAAGGTGAATGGTGGGAGTGCTTTCTATTCTCTGAACGTGACGGTGGTGGATGAGTCGACGAGTCGACTCGACGAGGAAGTGGGGAGACTGAGCCAATGGCAAGCATAGGGTGCATGTATACCCATCCGGGTCACTAAGACACATATAGGGCTGCCAACCGACGTTTTGGCCATTATATATGAAGCTGATCCGCGCCACATATGTAACCGGTAACGGTCGACTCTGGATGATCCGAAAACAGGTGTGTGTTTGAGATAACGAACCGTTCACTGTCGTAAATCAGGTTGCCGAATTGGAGTTCGCGATACTGACGTGGGACAACATGTGAATGTTTTCCGGGACTTGGATGTAGCCTGTGGACGCGCAACGCAACGACATGTCAAAACGACCATGATGACGGGGAAACCGCTGGCCTGACTGGCACAGCAGCAATATACCATCGGTTTGAGTGATTCAAAGGCCAGCCAAGCAGAAATCGCGGCGGGAGGTGCTCCAGGAGATAGGGTGCACCTTCCATCTTCCAGCCACGTGTGTCGTAGCTTGTCCGTGCGTTGCCATTCTGCCGCTTGATAGGAGAGTACTACGCACACACGTGGTAGGTAACCCTCAATCCAAGCTGCTACGGGGAATGTGCTTAATGGCATGTTCGGAGCAACGACGGCGTGAGACGCCGTATATAGTGCAGATGCACCTCCACCACCCATGTTTGCGCCGACGAAAGCTCGAGTCGTAAATGTGCAGCAGACCTAACAGCAGTCTTGGGAGGAGAGAATATGCGAGTGACTCAACCCGGCTGACCGACGGACATCTCCATTAACAGTACTTGGTACGTGGGGTGAGTGCAGATTGGCAAAGAGGGCACGAAATAGGTATAATGTGGGAATGAAAGACGAGTGGCTCAATGGCAATACTGGAACAGGAGTACCTATATGCTAATGAAACAATGGGAGTGGCGTATAATAAACATCGAATAAGAACCTCCAAAATGCAGCCTAGTAGCGAAACGGTGCACGGAGGCATCCGTGGACACGGAAAGTACACAAGAAGAGGGTGTGGATACATCCTCTCGAGGGGATCTATATTCATGTGACGAGAAAGAGGGAGAGGTCAGTCTTGTCGACTGAACTCTCCCTGTGTCAGGTCAAGAATGAAGGTGGTCTTGAAATTCTGAGGAGGCTCGATGAGTTTGACAGGCTTCGTCGACGAGAGGGTGGTGTTTTGTGATATGGAGGCAAACGGTCGGATGGGGCGAGAAGGTGCGAAATGGGGGTTGCGACGTGGCAATGGTCTCGGGGGAGCAGTGACGGAGTTGTGGGAGGGCCCAGCCAGCGGGGAGGGGACGTACTGGGAAGCAGCACCGAGCTGAGAACGCATGGAGGGCATGGTGAGAGTTACTGGAAGAAAAAAAGAGAGATGAGTGACGAGGCGAGTGGGAGAGGGAAGTGAGACTGACCCATTTAGTGATGACGAGGTGGGGATGAACAAGGATCGTAATGACGCCAAGTCGCAGACTGGCTGTCGTTTGAGTAGACTTATATACGCGAGCTGCAAATCCACTGGGGAGTCGAATTAGAAGCCAACTCGACCCAACGGTTTACATACCGTTGGGGTTCGGCAGGCGCAGACCAAACACTCACAAACAATCTCTGTGATGGAGATGCCGGCTGTGCTTGTGAGACAGGCACTGGAAATGTATTCAAATGTACAGCGTCATCGTACAGGTTCCGTGGGAAATATACAAAGGCAAATAAACTAAGTATGCGCAAACGATAAATGATATACACCGAGAGATTTCCTCTCGAAAATGTGTTAGTTGCAATCCGAACGAGCGATTAAGAAAGAGGAAGAAAAGGTAATAGGAAAGAAAATGAATGAATTGTCAAGTTCCAATTAATTAGTCTCTTGTTGAGGTTCTGGAAGATATCGTCGATGGAATGATACACTCCGGGTAACGGTCGGTGTCAGGTCACGAAACCCTTGTTTCGCAGCAAGCAGAGAGCAAACCGAGGCTCAACCTTGCACGAAATTGCGATCGTGCCTCACGAGGTGAGGCAGCTGACTCGACATGTATACCCAATTAGGATGACAGATTAACTGTCACAATGCGTTCTGAATGAGGATGAGATCGAGGTGAGAACTTGAACATGGGCGGATAGTGGGTTGTCGAGGTCCACTCTGGCAGTGAGACCGTCGTCGCAAGTGACGTTGATGTCCCATGTGGATTGGAGAGTGTGCTCCAGTATAGCTGCGAGCAAAGGCAGCTCTTATTGAACGTCGACGAGGAGATTGCGTTCGAGAATATATTTCCCCTCTTTGTATTTCTGTGAAGCTTCGTATGCTCGATCCTGTAATCGCAGTTACACAGAGTGTTTGTGGTGCTGACAAGTGATTACACACGTATTTCCATCCTAGGATGGTGGCGCACTTGACGCAGTAAATGTCCCGAACAGTGTGGTTACCTGTCGTCATCTGGCGGTCATTGGGTTCGCCTTCGACGACATTGACGCTGCCCAACAGTCTGAGCTGTTGGAGGCGAACACAGTGATAGAGCACTTACACCCCATCAAAGAGATAGGCGCGCCCGTGCTGGCCATTGAACGCCTTTAGGGACTTTTAGTGGCAAGGATGAGGAGAACACCCAAGAACACTTACTCGAGATATCATCGAGTGAATGGTGGCAAGATGGGTCTTGCACTTGGAACAGCCATAGATGCGCTCGCCGGCGAGATAACGGCGATATTTCATTCCCATGTCGGGTGGAAATGCTGATGGGAGAGGAGTGGGTCACTCGTCGAGGAGATGTAGAGTGGGATATCACTGTGGGCGAGTGTGTGATGGGCACGGAGAGGCGGACGTTCTTTATACAAGGGACGTGTGAAGGAAAGTGGTGGAGACCCGAGAGTCGGAATGGGAGGAGAGTCAAGGTGGGCTGCCGGAGTCGAGAGTCCCCTTTACGGTCGGGAGACTACGCCTCGTTTAGGCGGCGGGCTTTCCCACCTTTGGGCAGTTTGCATCATGTAACTGCATTATCGATGGCAATATCTCCTGTCTTACTCTATCGTTGTACAGCAAGCCTGCCGTGCTCTCCAGCAGATCCACTGAAAGAAATTCGAGCAACCTCCATGTGCCCATCGAGTCAAATGATTCTCGATTACCAAGGCAATGCATTGTTGGCTATGCTATGTAGGTCAGCACCCTCGTGATTAACAGCGCTCTAACGCCAACCCGTGCATGTATGTGTCTTGTTTTACCCTTTCATCAGTATTTTGTCGCACTCTGTCATGACCCTCCGATTTAGAGCCGCTGACGAGGCATTATCGCACGGACAGTGTCGGCCCGGGGATCCGTGTGCTGGGTAATAGGTGGCAGGGGTCCTCGCAGAGGTGGCCAGAGTCCACGCACTACGCTCAACGCACAGTGCTCTGCTCAAGCAGCGCTCATGAACGAATTCTGGTGAGAGCTGTAAATTAGTATTGTGCAGAAATGTCGCAAGGTCAGTCTTGTCTTCTCCATGACTTCCCCTTTCTCATTCTTCCCCTCCAGAAAAACAAGACAAGATCGTACGGCTCTTGTCGTGTGCACTTCATCGCATCCGCACGACACCTCCCCGTATCATTGCATCACCAGCAACTCGTGAGTTTATCCCCGCTCCTTTCCGAGTGCTTGGCTTTACATCTCCCCAGAACCTCGTCGTGCCGCCGTGGCCATTGTCATTCGCATCGTTCCCTCCCCGACTACTCCTCTGCTTCCCGCCGATGGACCCATTCCGACACTCGGCCAATTTTTTGAGCTCGACTGGGTCAGGGATCCCGCTGCTTCTCCAGAAATTCTTTTCTTACAGAGAGACGGCGGTCCTTCTTCGGACTGTCTAAAGACCAGCTTGTTAGGCGAGGGCGGCACGCATCGCAGTAGCAGAGCCGAAGCACACCTCGCCTTTCCAGGTGGAAGAATGGAGGAGGGCGACGAAGGTGGTCTCTACACAGGTGCGTCTACCCTTGTTCGATCAACCCCGTCACCCTCGTCTGAACGCCCGATACGTAGCCATGCGGCAAACGTGGGAGGAAATCGGTTTGGATCTCGCGGAGCGCGACTTTACATGTATTGGACAGCTTGATGACCGGGAAATTACCACTTCCCTAGGGAAACGGTTGCTCATGATACTTTCCCCTTTTGTCTTCTTGCAGCTCACCCCCCGAGCCCTCTCAACGGAACCCGCTGAAGGCACTGGTATCCATTGGACGCCTCTCGAAACACTCGTCGGTACGGTGTTACCTGAAACAGTTGGACTCGTGGATTCAAGAGGAAAGTGGTCAAGTGTAACAGTGGATGCCGCCTCTAGGCTAACGCCACGTCATGCTGCCATCTTAAAACTTCTGGTTCGCGTCCTTATCGGCAGTATGCAGTTTCCCGCTATTCTCCTTAACGCGCCAGATGCCAAACTACCCCTTTCCGTCGGATCCCCTCCCCTCCCAATTAGTGCTTCATACCCTGTGTTGACGCAGGACGTGCTCGAAAAGGGGATTATATCTGACAAGGTGGCGCCGAAGAAGCAAAAGAAACCTTCCAGCCACCGTCAGCTCAAGCTGTGGGGTCTCTCACTTGGCATGACATTGGACTTCATGGCAAACATGGTACCCGAACCACCGCACTCGCAACAGACTGCTGGGACGCACCCCCCTCACCTGCAACTACCCTTTCGACCTGTCGGCAGCGAAGGTATGCGCGTTGACGCTGTCGCACCCAGCCTTGCCAGCGTATTTCCCCGGTTCTCATATCCGGACGTCAATTTTTGGATCTGGTAAGCCTTGCCTCGTGGTCCTACTCATCGCTTCGTTCATCACAGCATATTAGGGTGTTTGGCAAGCGCTACCGTGAAGTCGTACGTGGTTGGGAGGCGAGCATTCGCGAGGGCGGTTCAAACGATCGACGGCAAGCATTCTCTTGTCCATTGTGTTGCAAGTACTGACTACTTCACACAGCCTCAACTGGTCTGGGACCGCTCTGAACAACTTTTACGCTGCGGTGCGCAAGGCGCTCGTCGTTGTCATCGTTCTTCGTGCTATCGGTGTCCTCTGTGGCCTTTTATTCGCTGGGTGGTGGATCCTGGCCTAAGTATTACTTTGGTTTTTCCCTTGAGAGACACTGGACCCCTTATTGGGCACCATTTTCTCCTTGACGTGCCTTCCTCAGTCATCTGGGACATTGTGTTCAAATCCATACATTAGTCACACGTGTGCCTGTTCGCACTCTGTTATAAGTACACGCGAGCCACGAGGAATTCTGTGTAATATGAATACGTGTTTTCTTCGGTCCACTATTGCTGAGCGTATGAGACACCTCTACATCCCACCTTGATAAGTACATACGTATGCAACTTTAACCTAGGGGTAAACCGCAAACTTCACAGTCATGTCCTCCATGCTCATTTTCAAAAGTGCAATGAGGACAGATCCTGATTCGAGAGTTGCCGCCTCCTTGACTCTGAGCAGCTTCTTCTGCGGCAATCTGATCGAAGATATCTTGGGGAATTTCGTCATGCATATTTCCCAAGTCTGTCGGAGCTGACGATGTCGGACGAGCAGCTGTTGGGCATATCATGTACCCAGGAGATAATATCATGTTATGCAGGAAGAACTCACGAGCACTTTCACGGGCAAAGGTTATGAGAGTTTGCCATCCGTCTGTCTTCATGAGGGCGCCAAGCACGGAGGGATCTTCCAACAATCGGGGTGAAGTGACCGTCCGTATAAAGATCTTTATGTCGTCCTGAACAGCTTGGGTTAACTGGGAGCGCGAATCATGGGGTAATCGAAAACCATACTGGTGAGAGTAGCTGGGTGGTTTCAAGGAATGCAATCAAGTGCCAATCACTAAGCCATTTCGCGACCTCGAGACGTTTAACCTCGTTGCGCATGTCCTCAAGGGACGGCGATCCCAAACGGTTGAGCGAACCGAGGACGCTCTCGACCTGCTGATCTTCGAATCCGGGACGATTTTCAATGGCGAACTCTGTCGATTGGAACATTGGATTGGGTGTTTGGGGAAAGCCATGAGTGACCTGTCAAACATTTCATGATTCCTAGGATAGCACGACGCGAAGTCACACCTACATTGACAAGAAGATACTCCACTGGGAAACAGGGTTTTGCGCTCTTCTTAACCTCAAGACCATACTCATTCTTGTACCGATAGAACACGTCGGGAACGTAACGTGCAGAGTCTTGGCTACGGTCTTCCTCCTTTACACGGACAATGCCGGGTTCTACGCTGGCTTCAATCATATCCGCTGCGACCATGGCACAGGCTTGCTCTGACATTTGGTAGGCGGAGATGTCGACTTGGCCATCTTCTGTCGCGGTAAGAATGGCAGTGACCATACGCGAGCCAAAAGCGCCGCTCGAAGACGATCGAGATGGGGTGGGATTGGCATTTTGAACTGTGGCAGAAAAGATAGCTTCGAGTGAAGAAACAAAATACGACTGCGCGTGTCGCTTATAGACATTCTTGGTTCGATCGTCAGGAGTTGGGTCAAGATCCGTGAAAATATAGCCAATGATCGATAGAGGGGCTGACGCTGATTTAGCTAGTTTCCTGATGCGTTGTTCGTCTTCCCATGGAATGCCCAAAGTCAGACCATCGAGCTCGCCCTCTTGGGGAGGTTCGTAAATTGCCTCTACCACGGCTTTAATGCCCATCGGCACCTCATTGTAAGGCTCGTAACGTCCTATAAGCCAGCCAAAGCGCTGAAGGCCAGTCGCTCTCCAGGCTTGTAGGAATCGTTCCACGATGGATTGTGTTGCGAATTCCAAGTGGTCAACCATTCGGAACGGTTGAGACTGTAGAGTGATCGCAGATGGCTGACAGGCGGTACATATTCCTGATGGCCATGATGGGTGATTACCTGTCGGACAGGGTACATTGACTTTGTACGAAGTGGGGGAAAGCGGGGGGAGGGCCTGGGCAGCAGGGGAAGATGATTTTGGGGAGAGCTTGCGGAGATATGCATGGTATGACAAATGCTTTATGCTATGCTCAGCCTGGTAGGCCGCGTCATAAGGTTCCAGGGGCATGCAGTAGTCACACATGCCATTCGACGCGTGTTTGCAAAAGCGCGAGTCACGACTACGGGGAATTTTTCCATCCCTTGATCTCCAATAGGGATCGACGGGATCCTCTTTCACGACCTCCCATATGTTGTTTTGCTTTGAGGTGTGTGAGTGACCGTTTTTTGCGGTGGGGGACGAGGGATCTAGGTGGGTGGAGGTGGGTAGCTCCTGATAGCTGACAAAAATGAGATCGCCGTGTCTAGGGGATGATAAGCAGGGGGGCGAGCAGAGATGCCAGTGAGGCATACTTCAATCCGAGTGACTGTAAATTTCGGCCGGTGAGATGTGTGACGAGGGTCTCGTTGCCTCGTGGTTGGTTTGAGATGGTGATTGACGCTGGGTCGACGTTGTTGCTGGCGGTCTGGATGATCTGGAGGGGGATGGTTAGCTGGAGCAGCGAAGCGAAAAGACGGAATGTGCCTTGTCGACGAGGAGATGAATGTCATCGGATGGTACAAGTTCGAGACGAAAGTTTCCGTCCTTGGACCTGATTCTG
>JBBPSC010000010.1:12191-66946 GCA_038093395.1 Baorangia bicolor
CATAATCATTTTCCGTCATCATGAGAATGGATTGCGAATGGACTGCAATACCGAGACTAGAGAGATGGCCGTCTTACCATGTCCTCCGAGTTGGCGATATGACATCCCCCCCAGAGAAGCGTCATGGCGACGACGACGACGACGACTCCAGTACACCCAGCGTAGGTTGTCCCTTCTCATCATTCCGTCGCATACCTCACATTCTATCCCCCCAGAGTCCGTATTTACAAGTTCCACCATTCCCTCCAGAGACATACAACTACCTCATCCACGCCCTCCTCTCCCTGCAGGGCTCAGCATCCCCTCAGAACTATCTACCAACGTGCCATTCAAGCCCCCTCTTAAATTACAATTACCCCTGGCCGCCCAGCACCGCTCTCCCTATAGCAAGTCCTTCGTCGTTTTACCCACAGATACCACTTCCTCCACGCGCTCTTCCACAAAGCACCGGCTCTTCGCACCTTACCCTTTCTCCCGCAGCGTCCCCCACAACCGCGCCCACTGCACAACACCCAGAGGAAACGGAGGATATCGATATCACTGATGACAAGCGGCGCAGGAACACCGCTGCCTCGGGTGAGAGTGTACACCGCTCGTGACAGATCGTCGTTCTTACTGGATAGGGCATCTATAGCGCGATTCAGGGTCAAGAAAAAGCTCAAAACGCTCAACCTCGAGCGTACAGTTGCAGACTTGTCCGGAAGGGCAGAAGATCTGCAACGGGAGGCAACTGATCTGCAACGAGAAAACGCATGGCTAAAAGAGATCGTCCTCCTCAAAGGTAGAAATATTGCTGTTTTGAACCTTGGATCGCAAGCGCCAGCACCCGCCGGTAATCGACATGACGAAGACGAAAGGAACAATCGTACGTACGCCGAGTCGGAACCCGAGTCGACAGTAAAACGCAGGGAAAAGGGAAAAGACAGGGAGAGCTGAGGGGATACTTGACTCTATTGACCCAATTTGTACACGTTCTACCAAGATGATGATTCGGGCTGAGTAACTTGTCTATGTAGTCCTTGCTTCAGAGGGTTGTGTGCTACTCGTGCCTATATTCCCACGTCTTTGAAATGTCGTTTGGACGTCCACCATCCATCAATGTCGGTTTCCAGGCCACTCCTCCTGACCGTGGCTCGTTTCCCCTTGACCACGATGGTATAAATTGATTTTCACTCATTGGCATCACATTGACCCTGCCCTAGGTGAATGCAGGGATAAAATGATGCAGTACATGGCCTGCCTTAAGAAAAATTCCAGTACGTCCACACCTTGTAGGACATCCAGCAAGCAATATCTCGAGTGCCGAATGTCCAAGTGAGTCTTCTGCCTTCTCCTCATCATCTAAACAACTTGTGCGATATTGCAGGGGACTCATGGAACGCGATGATTTCAAGAACCTAGGGCTGGGAAATGTCAGCGACGCAGACATCTCTAGCTTGTCAAAGGATCAGAATCGTCGCTGAAGTTATCCAGTCAGTTTCAGTCCGTAGCCCTACACCAACGGATGTACCGCAAACCATGATATACTGAGACCTTCACGTAAAGTTACCTCCAGGAGACCATGTCGTAGACAGGGATGTTCCCTCGCAGCTTGAATTCGTTGTCTGTTCACTTATCGGTCAGTGTCTTCCAGTCTATATCATCACGCTACCTAGATGTGCTGTGTTCCCCCGACTGTGTAGGCATAGACAACGGATTCGAGCAGGGCTAGCAACTCGGTGCTCGTTTTGATGGTTGCAAATCCCGGGGATTAGATGCGTTGCCATATAAATTCCGTGTTCCCCGGCCGCTCCGTCTTTTGCACGTTCGACTTGTGGGGCTATGTTCACAGCCAAATCGAGTAACCTGTTTCATACATGACACAATACTCCTCCGACCCAGCGAAGAACGTTCGTCTGGACAGTGGTCAATTCCTGCGGCCCAATGCAGTCCTGGTGGCTGTTAGCGCGTGGGCTCTGTCTAAACTGGCGACCACCGTGCTGACTCGGACCTCCCATGCTTGCTCTCGCATACCTGATATTTGCCTCTCTACAAGTGTTTCTTGTGCTAGCTTCGCCTGCACAAGAGGCATTCGCATCGAACAAGAAACCTTACGACGTACAGGTGTGCATCTTTTTCTCGCCGACCAGCATCCGTTCACAAGATACACCTCAACAGGCCCATCGAGGCGGGAGGGGTAATACGGTCGAAAGCACTTTGCCGAGCTTTGCATGGTACGCTGACATTTGTGATATTTGCACAAATCGGTCGTGAATTCTGAGAACAGGGGGCTTGTTGACGGCGCAACGACTCTAGAGCTGGATAATGGCATCACGTCGGTCAGTACCCTTCTCACGTTTGCCTTTCTCGGATCTCAACTATCCAGGATGGTGAGGTTGTCGTATGGCATGACAACCAGATAATGGCGGAAAAGTGTATAGATACTCATCCTGTCGTAAGTTGTAAGACACTTCTATACTTTATCTTCTCATCGATATCTGCAAGTTCCCCGACGACCCTGCGTACCCATATGCTGGCAAATTTATTGCAAACTTGACGTTGACCCAAATAAAGACCCTTGACTGCGGATCAAAGCGGCAGCCTGACTTCCGTATGGGTCCTCCATTTTCCCCGGATCTCGTGATCATAACTTTGGCCAAAAGCTCAACAACTTCTTTACCCCGGAGCTCGCATATCAACACTTCAAGAAGTTTTTGACTTTGTGGAGTGCGCAGATCCCTCGCATCGGATATTGTGGAATATAGAATCAAAGATCAACCCTGAGCATCCTAATCGTACTGCGAGAGTTGAAGATTTCGTACAAAAGCAGCATGCGGTCTTCTCTGCTAGCCCTTATTACAGGTCAATCACTGTAAGTTGCATCATCAAAAAGTGAAGCGCCTCCTGACTCTGTGTCTCAGTACCAAAGTTTCGATTGGAGAACTCTGATCGCAATGAAGGTAACAGTATTTCGAGATGATAGTACGCGTTGAACGATGGGATTCAACAGAAACTCGATCCTCTGATTCCAATTTCGACATTGATCGACGAGTGAGCACGGTTTGATGTTTGCTTCGGCTTGTTGCGCTGACCTGAAACAGAGAGACGGCTTTCACGCCAGACAACAACACGAGCCCGTGGCTTGGCGGTTTACACCTTGACAGCTTCTCGGGCCCATCTCTTGGTCAGAAGATGACTCAAGCTGCGCGGGCTATTAATGCAGATATCCTCTCGCCGTGCGGAACGTGCTTTATCCCTTCGTTTGTTACCTTTGAAGACGATCTTAATTTCACAACACAAGCCATGGTCCGGGAAGCTCATGCTCTCGGCATGAGTGTCAAGCCATGGACAGTCAGTTTTTGAACATCAAACTTGCATTGCCGTGCCACGCTGATTTGGTGCTCATCATAGATGAATGGTCTTGATAGAATCGACGAGTTGCTCCGATTTGGCGTAGATGGGATAATCACAGATTGTATGTCGTATTGCACTCGTTGCAGACCGACTCATCTCAACGCGCAACAGATCCTAGCATTGTCAGGAGATGGGCAAAACAACAAGGTTTTAAGGTGGCACCAAAGTACCCCAAGCAACGTGTCTTTTCGTGCTTGGAGAAGCATTTACAAAAATGACCGGGACCCGTGGATAGGTGTAAAATAGATTTGACTGCGGCACAGTAAATTCCGTCTTGCAACGTCATCGACCGGCAGTGCCGTGCCGTTCGGACTTGCCATTTAGCGTTGTCTCTCAGTAGAGCTTTTGAATACAATATGCCCAGCGAACCGGTTGACGCGTCCAAGCGGCAGCAAGTCATCTTTTACCCAAGAAAATTACTACCTAGGTGGTTTTCAATTGGAGTCGGATATAAAAGTCAGCTCCAGTGAGCTAAGAACTATATCACAATATCCCCGGGTCTGTAAATGTGTGCCCAGAAGCCCGAGATCATTGTGGCTGGAGGAGGAATATCAGGGGTGAGTCCATTTCCAACTTTCGTCTGGCATCGCTCAGCCCAGCGCTGACTATCTGTATAACGAACTAGGCGGCGATTGCGCTGTTTCTGTCACGCCTGAACGCAAATGTCATCATTCTCGAGAGCCGCCCGAGTCGACCTACATTCGCAGAAGGCGGGATTTTGATGCTGGCTCCAAACGGAATGCATGTCTTGAACGGACTTGATCTAGTTCGCACGCTTCTCCAGCGGGATAGCGGTGTCCAAGTACCCTGGATAACGATCAATGATTCCGCTGGTGGACTCATCGGCAAGGTGCCGCAAGGTTCGGAGGAACGCTACGGGTTTGCCTCCACCATGGTCATGCGCTCGGACCTTCACGACGTCTTACTGGACGAAGTAGAGAAAAAACGACTCCATGTCAAGTGGGGCGCTCAAGTACAGTCCGTCGAAGAATCCAACGACGGTGTACTCGTACGTTGGATCCAGAATGGACTGCCGCAAGAAAAGAAGGTCGACCTCTTGATCGGAGCAGATGGTATTTGGAGTACGGCCCGACCAAGGTAATGTCAAGCCCTCGTGCCAGTAAGATCGCCATTCTGATTGCTCTCTGGAAGCATGTACCATTACCTCGGGCACTCCGTACCCAAGCCAGAATACAGCGGTTTAGTCGGCATAGGCACTCTCGTCAACATCGATAGCGTGCCTAGCTTATCAGACTTCCTTACCCCGGATCGGCCATGTGTCATGATTCAAGGGCGACAGGGGTTTGTCGGAATGGCGATTTTCGACAAGGAAAGGAAGAAGGTGGGATGGTAAGTGTCACCAGTCCACTGCCAGGATGCGATGCGCAGATTCGATACTCATCCCATCTCCAGGTGGACGACGCACGAGGCACCAGATCGAACTCGAGAGGAATGGAAAGTTCCCAAGAAGCAGGCCTTGCTCGAGGTGAGCAAATTTCTTTCTGTGCATCCCACCACTTGTGCCGATTTCCACAGATGCGGGAGCGATACTCGGACTGGGCATTCCCGGTTCCCCAGTTGATTGCTGCGGCAGAGGCTTCCGATGATCAGCTATTCGTTTGGCCTGTATTCGAAGTCCGGAAGCTGGAACGCTGGCACAGTCGACGCACGGTGCTCATCGGCGACGCTGCTCATGGTACGTGGGATCTCCTCTCTCAGAAGTCGCGTTGGCAGTTAAGTTTGGCTCTATAGCTATGCCCCCGCACTCTGGACAAGGGGCATCCCAAGCGCTCGAGGATGCTGCTTATCTTGCCTATCTTTTGCGGAGGCAGATTGAAAGTGCCCCATCCTCTGTTCCTGGGGTGCATGAATTGGACTGGACATCTATCCTGGCCACTTTTCAGATGGATCGACAGCCTCGGGTCAATGAGATAGTGGACGAGGCAAACCGCCGCGGTAGCCTGAAGAAGGAACACAGTGTAGTCGGATATTTCGCGAAGAAGTGGATGATGTGGATTGTGTTCTTGTTCATGCGGGAAAGCTGGGGAGATGGCTGGTTTGGGTACAAGGTGCCAGGAATTGACGAGTGGTAGTTGTGGCTGTACTATTTGACTTCGGGAATATGCGGGTGTTGAAGGAGTTTCCGTCTGCACCAGAAATTGTTACAAGTATCCGACACACAACCTATGGCCTCCTTCCAAGCGGTCAGAAAGTCAGTCAACCTCACCCCCACCGTCCGCGCCCTTCCCAGCGGCCTCCCCAGCGCACCCCGGCTCAACCTTGCCGCTCGTGCACCTGCGGACGGGCATGACCACGGACATGGTGCTGCTCCTCGCTCGGACGCGCCGAGGAGCTTCACTGGTGGCGTAAAGACGACCTCTGTGGGCCTTGTCTCCAGGACCTACGTTTGTAAGCATGCCTCGAAAGCAAACGTCTACCCTCCGCTAATCCCAACCACCAAAAAAAAACAGCTCCGTCAACAACGTCTTTCTACCAGCCCCGTCTCCTTCACACTTCTGCCGTTGCAAAAGACGCTCCCGAGGTCCCCGACTTCTCCCCATACCGCCCCAAGTCGGACGAAGCCAACCGTGCCATGTCGTACTTTATGGTTGGCTCTTTGGGCGTACTCTCCGCCTCTGTCGCCAAGTCTGCCATCACCGGCTTCCTTGAGACGATGGCTGCCTCCGCCGATGTCCTTGCGCTCGCAAAGACTGAAGTCGAGCTTGCCAGTATCCCAGAGGGCAAAAACGTAATCATCAAATGGCGCGGAAAGCCTGTCTTTATTCGTCACCGCACACCCGACGAGATCCAAGAGGCTAGGAGTACCAACTGGAAGGCGTTCAGGGACCCAGAGAGCGACGAGAACCGGACGAAGAAACCTGAGTGGCTGGTCATGCTCGGTGTTTGCACCCATCTGGGTTGTGTCCCAATTGGTGAGGCGGGTGATTTCGGAGGGTGGTTCTGTCCTTGCCATGGTTCGCATTATGATATCTGTAAGTTTCATCTATTCCAGCGATACCTTCTGCTAACATACTTCCAATAGCCGGTCGCGCACGCAAGGGACCAGCACCGGTAAAGAAAAATATTTCTGGATCAATTTCGATAATTGAAACCTTTCCCTTTACAGCTTAATCTGGAGATTCCTCCCTATGAGTTCAATGATGCTGAGGGCAAACTTGTCATTGGGTAAAGGCTGACTACCATGATATCATTACAATCCATGTAATACACGGATAACACAATTAGAGGCTTTGCGTAACACCGTGACCTCTGCCCGGCGCGTATAGTACTAGCCCGGAATCCATAGATAAGGTACTATGTGGGTAAGTTTGGGGTTGGTGACTAGGTGTAGTGGGTGTTCTAAGATAGCAGCAGTTGTACAAGATTGTCACTAGAATGTAGAATAGATCCAGGCACATGTATTTGTGAAATAGATCTCGGTGGTTGCTAAAGCCATGAGGACTATGAAGGAGTAAAGGTTGGATGCTGGGTCAACGAGGAGGAGCCACGTCCACCTAGGAAACGCGAGATACTATTACCCTTGGGGGGTTCCTCGTCAGCTAGCGCAATGCGACCAGGTCTTCGAATAAGCTTGTCCCAAAGGCTTGGAGACATTGAAGGGGTCGAATTGGGGGGCGTCACAGCCGAAGAGTACGAGGATGGTGGGGAATGCCGGTGTACTGAGATGCCATCGCGACGAGCGATTGGAACCGGGATTGTGGGATGAGGCGGGGACAGAGCTTCCAACTTTGATGATGAGGTCGTCGCGCTGGGTTCCATGGTGGCTTGTCGCGGGGGTTCCACACTACTGTCCTTGGATAAGCGATCACGAGTTTCTGGTTCGTTGTCGTGGTTGCGTTCGGAGGCAATACTCAAGGTTTTGGTCTTCTGTGCAACCATTGGGTTGGGTCCGATGAGAGAGGGTGTTTGGGAACTTATGGTAGTCGAACCGAAGTCCCACGAATCCGTGGTACGCTGAGTCGTCAGGCTTTCTGGACGGCGACGCTGTTCTTGACGCATAGTTAGTGGGGGAAGCCCGTCCAATATCGTCCCGACGAGATATGATTTCTTTTTTGCGCTCTTGAAAAATGGGGTCTGCAAAAGCTCAGCTGCTGTTGGGCTGTGTGTGTGAGGGAATAAATGATCCGCAATCGATACCACAAAAACTATATTTACCGTTTCGAGGGATCTTTGGCGAGACAGGCATCGACGATCTCCTTGAACGCACGGGAATAACGGTGTACCCCTCCTTCCCGATCTAGGGTTGGAGGTTTTCCCTGGACACTGGAAAGGAAATAGGTTGATGAACGTATAGCTCACGGTCAGATGATAACGTGAGACGCACGTTTGGAGAAGAACGGTGTGTGCACTTTCGCGCGATCGTGGCGGACGGCCTTGCGTGAGTTCGATGGCAGTAATTCCAAATGACCAAATATCAGCCTTGGCGTCGTAACGTTTTCCCTGGATGAGCTCTGGCGCCATCCAACACGGCTATCAATGGCAGGTGAGTGGAGGTGCAAGACGCACGCGGGTAAGCAATGGCGCACGGTACCAACGAAAGACTTGCGTTTGCCAAACTGTGGACGTGAAAGAGGGATGCCGTCGTCCGGGTATTTGGGGCGAAGTGGGAGGTCGAATTTCACGTTTGAGGTGGCAGAGCTGATGGGATGGATGGCCGATTGTTCACCATCGTCTACGAGGGGAGCAGCAGCGCCAAGGTCACCTACTAGGACAGTTCCGTCGTCGTCGACGAGCAGGTTGGCTGCCTTTATATCACGATGAATAAATCCGTTTATATGGAGGTAACTAGATGGAAAGCTGTTAGAGGGATCAGGAGGACTGGGGAAGGATGACTGACTTGAGGCCTTCTAAGGCCTGTTTAAGGATACACTTTACGACTTCCTCCTCCATGCCGCCGGGCCAAGCATAGTTCATGATGTCTGCGGCACTGCCTTTGTTCATGAGACGGAGAGCGATGTGGAGTTTGTGGCCGTCAATCCAGCTTCCACGTACACGGAGGACGTTGGGATGTTTTGAAAGGGACATGAGCTGAGTCTCGCGCTGAAGGAGAGCGAGAGAATGTGGGGGAAGGGAGTCGAGATCAAGGACCTTGAGCGCGCACGGAAATGGACGAGGGTGTTCTGGAGGAGGAGGGTTGTACACGGCTGCGTAAACAACAGAGGACGCCCCGAATCCGATGGGGGAACCAATAGTGTAGTCATCGGGGCGATCGCTGAGCAAAGAAGAAAATGAGGGAGACGTTTGACGCTGGATAACAGCGAATACCTGAAGAGTCGCCATTCATCTTTGACGGCACCGATAAAATTCTTGGACAAGGAGACGGACATGACGACGACGTGTCGTGTGGATGTGGTCGTCGTGGTCGTCGTGGACAATGTACATGTATGGTGGGCTGGCTGATATGTCTCAGTCAAGTTGTCTCTCAATTGTTTGCCGAGTTCACCCGCTCCGAAGGGCCGGATTCGTGTTCGGCTACCCGCTTAGTTCTCCTCCTCCTCCTCACCCGCATCGCTCCCCTCCCATTTTATGTTTTATGGCGCCAAAGGAGCCATGCGCTAAATATCAGTACGTCCTTACTTCATCAGGCCCAAAGATTGTCCCCGTCCAAGACAATGTTTCGAAGGAGGAGGAGTCTCCAGCAGATTATAACGCTGGGGGCTATCTGCCCGTAAAGATAAACGACGTCTTCCAGGACGGTCGCTATCTCGTCGTCAGAAAACTCGGGTACTACGCTTTCTCCCCCTTTCAACACTTTCTCACCCTTCTCACAGCTGGGGCCACTTCTCTACCGTCTGGCTCGTTCATGATACCCAGTGCGTTCCCCGCTCTCCCTTTTTGTTCTCTTTTTCATCCCCCCCAGCCAATTCCGCTATTCTGCCCTCAAGGTCGTCAAGTCCGCTTCCCGCTATGCCGACACAGCCCGCGATGAGATAAAGCTTCTCATCAAAGTATCAGACGCAAATCCTGCCCATCCAGGTCGTCCCTACATTGTCTCTTTCCTCGACTCTTTCACGCACCCTGGGCCAGAAAATCACATATGCATCGTCTTCGAACCCCTTGGGGAGAACCTCCTGGCTCTCATTGAGCGCAACAAGAAAAAGGGTGTCCCACAGCCCCTTGTCAAGTTGATTGCCAGGCAGATCCTTCTTGGTCTCCAGTACCTCCACGACGAGTGTGACCTAGTGCACACGGACATCAAGCCAGAGAACATTCGTATGTTCCCCCTCTCCTCCCTTTCATCTCCTTATACTCCTTTACAGTCATCTCCATCCCGGACGTTGAGGCGCACATCCTCGCGGAACTCTCTGTATCTCCTTCTCCCCGCTCACGCCAAGTCGATGTGCCTCACCCTACAAAGTCCCGCTTGGGCATGACCATCCCCAAGCGTCGACCTCCCGCCCGCGAACGTCACGTTGAGATTTTCGACTCACAACCATTGTCAAGCCCTTCGTCTAGATGCGGTAGTGTCAGCGCCAGTGCAAGTAGCCCAAGTCTTCATAGTCACTTCCTGTCTACCGTTCCTCCGCACGGAGCCTCTTCTACTAGCGGACCTTCGAAGCACCGTGTCTCTCCAGGTCCCAAAATCGTTTCCATTGACCAGCCCTTGTTACAATCCGGCAGTCCATCCACGGCATCAACTACCTCCTATTTTTCGATGCACGCTGGTACAAACAGTATCGTCAGCACGCCACCAACTTCCGTGGAGAGTACAGATATCCCCGCGTTGTCCAAGATGGCTTCCATCACAGTCTCCGATCTTTTTCCGCAGCAGAAATCTCTACCAGAGTCGCGCAATTCTATTGCCGAGCCGCCAACTTCGCCTCTCATCCAATCACATTCCCCAAATGATATCCCCCATGCTCCCATTGGTCCTTCGTTGCTCTCCCGGACCGCCCCTCAACGGACAAATTCCTCTGCTCCGAGCCACTCATCCACTTCTTCGTCCACGGCCTGTCCTACTCCCCAGCCTCCCTCGAGTCCTCTTGGGTATATCCCACTCACGATCAAGATTGCCGACCTAGGCAACGCAACACCCTCGAAGCAACATTACACTGAAGATATCCAGACCCGCCAATATCGTGCCCCTGAAGCTATCCTCGGGCGACGCGACTGGGGAACTCGTGCCGACATATGGAGTGTGGCATGCGTCGTTTTCGAACTGTTGACTGCCGAATACCTTTTCGATCCGCATGGGCAGGGCGAATTGTTTACCAAGGATGACGATCATATGGCCCAGATCATCGAGCTAATGGGTGATTTTCCACTTGAGGCGAAGATGGGGGGCAGATATAGTAGAGAACTGTTCGATCACACTGGTTAGTCCTCCTAACTTGCTGTTAAATTGTTTCTTGACACGTTCCAGGCGCACTGCGGTACATCAAAACTCTGAAGCCATGGCCGCTGTGCCGCGTGATGGCGGAAAAGTATTTATTGTCAAATGACGCTGCTGCGGATCTCTGTGCCTTCCTGGAGCCTATGCTCACGGTTGATCAGCGAGAGCGCAAAGAAGCGCGAGATATGATCGACCACGAATGGCTACACATCAAGGACGAAGAATGGGCGAGGGTGGATGAGTGGTAAGTGAATGTACCATCATCCAATGGCCCAAGTTATGCTAGGACAGATATGTAGATTCTAGAACGACCTCTCATGGGCTATGATATTGAAGCACTTTTTGCCTCACATACATATGTTGCATTCTTTGTAGTTCTCCCTCGGTGCTGTTTACATAAGTTACATCATGCTCCATCCCCTTGGATTAATGACATTCTACAGCGTGACTTGTGAGCTGGTATAATGCCATTGTCACCTACTAGCACTATTATATTAATTATAATAAACAGTTCAGGCGTAGTTTCACCACAAAAGTGACTGAACACCAAAGTGGCCAGTGCCCATACCTCAAACAACATCACGAGGCTCTCTTTTTGGAACAACACCTACTTGATCTGGCGATGTTCGCCCCAGATGTAGGGAATCAGGTATACTACAAGGTGTCAGCGCTGCCGCCGAAGACCTTGCTTGCCATCAGAAATCAGAAAGTTACTGTAATATATTAACAACAACATTACATACTCGAACGTTGCGTGCCAAAGACAGGTGTGAAGCCAGTGACCATCTCCGATCACATATTCAATATTCAGCAATGACCGATCGGAGAGTGCGCTCAGTGTGTGAGGATGACCGATCCGTGGGAAAACATGATGCTATCTTTTGCGGCAACGAACATGTCGTCTCAGAACCGTATTTCAGTACTCAGTGACGTTCGAAAGGATATCAGCGTGCATTAGCAGGAGAAAACACACGTTAACAGAGCGAGAGTTCCATATATTTTTCCGCAACCAATTTTACAATCTGAGTAATTTCTGTCGTCAATTAATTTAATATCTATTTGGTTCTGTGGACAGGAAGCCAACACGGGATGACCTTGTCAAGCAAGGTGATTCACTACCATCTGAGTCTCAGCCTTAGGTTAACGTGGACAGGGATCATCAATCAAGGACTTTGCTAGCCCGTCATTAAGTACTAAGTGGTAGAATCTTTCCCGAAAAATGCTGATGTTTGATTTCCAGATTTGCGTGGTCGCCATTTGCAACAACGTTGATCGGTGACCTGGCTTCCCAAGGGCCCCTCTAGATTGCCCTCCCACTCGTCAACCACGAGTCCATATCCTCATCCCTCGAGATGCCAAACAGCCTGTAGTGCCTTCAAGGCTTGCAGTGTTGTTGTAATGCTTTTTCTAGCAAGAGAAATGGTGTGGTTGATCGATATGCTGGTTGTCGCCCCCATTTTCGACGCACTCAAGAACATGCAGGGTCCCAAAGCATCCTTCTTCTAAAGTCGATTTAGGGAGCTAATGGAGTTTGCTTCGGAAGCTTTGGCCCCACCCAATACTTTTGCAGTCCTACGTGCTCTCCGGAGACGCACGAAAATTGGGTCAAGACATACAGGCAGACATTTAGGTTCCGTGGATTCAGAAGAGTTAGTATTATGGAACAGAAGATGGTGGTGAACTGTTGTGGCTGACAACATGACTGACACTCATAGCACGATTACCGGCTCTTCTATTGATTTTTGGGTAATTTCACATGTTCTCGACTCTCATTTTTACGAGAAGCCATGGCAGACTCACAGCCTTCTTTCGAGTCCTTTTGGACGCGGTTAGTTTATAATCAAATGGTCGTGGTGTCCATGGTCTGATCATGTACACGGATGGTGTTTTTGCCATGGAGGGCGAAGAACATAAGTATCTGAATCTCTCGATCGTGACTCAAAAAGCTTTTCCAGCACTCTCCACGCAGTCCATCAAGGCCATACGTGACACCCGTCAGAGCTTTGCGATCGCTAAGAACTATTGACAGATCTAACAATCTACATCTATTGGTGGCGATGAGTTACCTCCGCTTCCATGCCCATACTGACCTAAAAATATCGCAAGTCCTGACTGCTTGTTTTCACTACCACGGATTGCCCGAGCACCCGCACACATGTCCCGGGTGGAAATAATCCATTCTTCAAACAAAGATTTTTATTGCGATACTTCTTCTGTACTCTGTCCGCTGCGGACAAAAGTTTAATGCTGTGCTCATGAGTTACCACTGAAAATGGGGAAGTACAGTCAAGAGTACAGTAGTCCATTTTTCATCATGGTGCATTCCAACTCCAACTTTGATGTCTGTTCACCATGTAGATTTCCTGGTCAATAGATCTATATTAAAAGATACATGCTCAAAGCCTGGGAAATTCAATAGCTAGTGATAAATCAATCTATTAGTTCCTTGTGTTATTGATAGATATGCCTCTGAGGGCATTCACAAGGCCCGGGATATCCTTGCCATCAAGATTTGTTGAAGGTGGGGAAGTCCATTGCATGACAGGACCACTCCTTGTTGGACTCCCAACCATCGAGTACGGAGAGTCTATGATGATGGATCAGCAACATCAGCACTGCAATGCAACAGAATAATTCATCTGTACCTCGAGGCCTGGTCACGGCCATACAGCTGACCTTGGGGGTCATTGGCTTTCTTTCGACAAATAGAGGGATTAGCTTGCCCGCTTTACAGGCACCACATACTATCCCAGAAAAACATCATAGCTACATCAGTAAATGCCATATTCGAGTGCTTTTACTTACCACATTCATCTGGCCGTATAGATTTTGAGTATCTACCATAGCTAGGAGCAACTGATCAGACACTTCCGATAGCACTTCATCGTGCTTACATCTTTGGGCACTTCTCGCATTCTGAAAATTGAGTGTGAGATCAAAAGGAGATACCATCTAAGATAACAGCAACAAGCTCACTCCATTCGTATGGGTATGATATTTCATAGTTATGCCGGGTCTAACATAATTAGTACACGTATTTCTGAGCCAAGCATGGACTTCTTACAGAAATATGGATATCCGGATGCTTGCACATCACTTTGTGAGCCCTGGTAATCATTTTTTCAGCAGTAGATCAAATAGCAAAAGTGGCATGGTACTAACCATGATTTGAAAAGTTGTCCATGTCCTTCCCGAGGGTAGTTATCAATCACCCAGCATGCTAAATGGCACATCTCATGAGACAGAGTATTTCGAATGCGTTCTAAACGACCCATTGAAATTGTCAGCACGATGCGTTGCACCCGAAAGTGCAATCAGCCCACCATCGCAGTCCAAGATCTTGGATGCCAATTCAATCTTCGCGGTATCCACACCATCACGCGAGCTAAAAAATTAGTGTTAATCGACATGGCTAGGGTTCCTGGGGGTGTGATTCAGTCACCGGTGCCAGCGTGCTCGCCCCGCAGTTGTCAACAGGCGTTTGCTCCATTCTAGAGTAGTATTCTTTGGGAGGCGATCACCGAAAACATCTTTGTTGAGCTCAGCGAACAGTTCGGTGGCATACTTCTGCCGTCGCGCTTGCTCTTTCGCCTTGTGCGTCGAATGCCCTGGTCTTTTGCTAGGTGACTTTCGTGCAGCCTGAGAGAACTCAAGAACGGCGTTCTTCTTCGGAGAGTCAAGCAACGTGCCCTTTGCAACAACTTGACCTACACCAATAAACGAGGGTCTCAGTGAAACCTCCCTTGGTACGTTGGAAGGAAAGTCCTCGTATTACCTTTAGCAGGAGGGATGCTCCGAATTGGCCTTCGGAAGCCTGGGGGATCATTCCTAGACAAAAATGGGCAAATCGGAATAATATTCCACCAAGCACGCACAATACGAGAATGCAGTCCTTGTCAGACTCTCCGTCGTCACTTGTATCAACATACAAAGGTATGAATTTTTCGGAAGGTGGTCGTTGTCTGCTCGAGCCCGCAAATTCATTCCTTCGTGGCCCTTTGACTAAAGGGGATAGCATATCCGGAAGGTCCGAGGAGTTACTCGAGTCGCTGTCAGTCAATTCGATAACATCGTTCTCCCAGGTAGAACCCGAGTCGTGATGTTTGTTTTCTCCTTGCAATGTAGATCCAAACTTGCTGCAGTCGGTTCATGGGAATTCGTGGAGAAGATGCACTCTCACTCACCTGCGGTGTGTTTGACGAAACCTACAGATAATAAGAGCATAATTACCGAGAGATTGCAATACGAAGACAATCACTTACACGTCGTCCTCAGAATCAGATGAAATCTCTATGATTTGGAGGGAAGGGTCATTTTCGGCGGAGGACGACAGTCTGTTAGACAGTCGCAGTCGGGTTGAATGGTAGAGCGAAGAGTTGCCACAGCTTACCTCGACTTGTCTTCCTCGTTAATGACAGTACCATGCATTGATGCAATGTCTGGTAAAGCGGTATGTACTAGTACGTACTACGCGTAGGAGACTCAGGCACGTGCATGTCGAACATAATCACGTGACGCTTGCTAATCTAAATTATGTAGGATCTGCAGTGATATCATCGCCCGCCTAGCTCAATCGGATAGAGCGTCAGACTTTTACGATTGTACGAGTCGTGCAAGGCGGTGATCTGAAGGCTGCGAGTTCGACCCTCGCGGTGGGCTATTTTTTTTTCTTGCTCTATAGTTGGTCCTGCATGATCCCAAAGGCCAGCCTGGGGTTGAAACATTCATAAAAATGCTCCTAAATTCTATGGACAATTCATGTCATGAGTGACACGATAATCAGTAATCGTGGCCCCGGAAGTGCCAAAAAATCAGTATATATATATTTTAACACTTCAACAAAGACAGCTACTCTTCTCGGCTCTGAATTATAGATTCAGACTTAACTTCTCCTCATTTTCTAGATTTGTATTGACGTGTGTCAAGAACAGAGGTGTGCCAGTTTTCAACCCCCTTTTTACTCATGCAATGCAAAATTATTGTTCAATCTCCGAGTCAAACGACCGGTCTTGCATTGTACGAGCAGTTCATCAGCGGTACGATGATAGTATGGGGCGGTGATCACAGCTAAACCACGGTGGCACAGGGTCTCGACAGGAGATAGTCTAACAACAAAAAAGAGAAGCAAGAAAGCAAAAACAACACTCTAAAGCTTATAGCCCACCGCGAGGGTCGAACTCGCAGCCTTCAGATCGCCTAGTGTAAGAGTCTGACGCTCTATCCGATTGAGCTAGGCGGGCGATGGTAAATTTTGAACGTTAACGATTTATTGTCCACTAACGACACGGAAACGAAATAAGGAACGCACACACACAACACCATATCATTACAACTTGATCAAACCCCTTGAAGACAATGACTACATACATCGAACATTATACCCCGACTCTGCATAAATGAGTAAGAGACCACCACCCAACCACGCCAAACTCACCTATGAACAACCTTCTTTTGCCCGCTGAACCTAATGATCTCTCTCTTCTCCAGGATGTATAACGTACGTTCAAGGGCGTGATTTGAATAGCCTTGTTGCGTGACAAATTCCCTGATGAGACTCTGGTAGCTCGTACTCCACCCTACCGGCAACCGCCTCCGGAGCTCCTTCTCTATGCGGCCCATCTCTTCATTAAGCTCACCTCGAGACATCCCATCGACAGAACCTGCCGACACCGCATCCATAGTCGAAAATTTGAACAGACGTATCGCTTCTTCAACGTGATGATTCTGCACGATGGGCGACAGGGTTATCTTGGCCAGTGACTCAGATATTCTGATGATAGCTTCTAGTTGACTGGAGATGCGATTGTTAGTGGCGAAGGCAGAAGGATCGATAGTTGTTGAACAAACCGAATAGTTATTGGTATTGAACTTCGCTCGTCGTTGTCTCGCTCGACCTGCTGAACTTGCTTTCGCAAGCTGACGAAGTGGCTGCTTAACATTTCTTGAGCATCTTGGGATAGGCGAGGAGCACATTTACTACAAGATATGTTGAGAATAGTGACTCTCACTTAGGAAACGAAGCATGCCTCTTGCAGTATGCAATGTATCGCTTCATCTTGTCGATGTCGATCTCACCGATAACCTCGCCGTTCTCAACGTTTTGGTTTGGTCTGTTCATATGGATGTTCATGACATGCTTTGCAATCATCTGCCCAGGAGGATAAGGAAAATGGCTGGAGGAAAAAGATCGAATAACGAACCCGATCACGCTGTTCATTATGTTCGTCCTTGACTATGAATATCATGTCAAACCGAGATAAGATGGTGGTCTGGAAATCGATGTTCTGCAAAAAAAGGGGGGGGGCTCAAGCCCCCGAGATCGATACGAACAATAGACTCACCTCGCCTGGACTCCGTCCTTCATCGTACCTGCCCCACACAGGGTTCGCTGCTGCAAGGACACTTGTCCGGGAGTTCAGGACCGTGGTGATACCAGCCTTTGCTATGGAGATAGTCTGCTGTTCCATAGCCTCATGGATGGCAACACGGTCTTCGTCGCGCATCTTATCAAACTCATCGATGCACACTACACCAGTGTCAGCAAGGACCATCGCACCCCCTTCGAGGTAAAACTCGCGCTAATCAAGTTGAATCAGTAACACCCAAAGCGTTTCTTACACAGGCTCACAGAAACTGCGTCACGTTGTACCGAAGCTGTCAGACCTGCCGCACTTGAGCCCTTGCCCGAAGTGTATACAGCAATCGGAGCAACCTGTGAACACCATTAACCAACAGTTGACACATGATAACGAGTCCTACCTTCTCCACGAACTTGAGTAACTGACTTTTAGCTGTACCGGGATCTCCAAGTAGCAATACATTGATATCTCCCCTCAATCGCATCCCATCAGGTAATACTTTCTTCGAGCCTCCGAACAAGAGGCAAGTGATTGCCTTTTTGATATCTGAATACCATAAGTGATGTATTACAGTTCTGCAAGACGGAAACAGACCTAGGCAACCATAAATACTTGGAGCTACACTTTTCGCGAAACCTTCGTAGAAACCTTCGCTTCGTGCCATCTCAGCGAAATCTTCCTCTTCTTCAGGAGTGAACTGCACTCCAAAGGGGTTTGAGCCTCCACCACCTGCAGATGGAGATGACAGTTCAATGTGTACCAGACGAAGATATGGCTGTCGGAGAGCAGCCGGTCCCGCAGATTTCTAGGCTGGACCTTAGTGGCCAGAGGAGCAAGAGGAAACTATCAAAAACTCACGTTTTTTGCCGAATTGAATGTCGAATAGATCCCAGTCGCGATAATTCGTGAGCCAGGAACGACCTTTCCCGTAAGATATCTATCGGCTGATAGGAGGATGTGTCGAGGAAGCTCCCCGACCGGTACCATATCTGGTGCTTCTTGGAGCTTGAGCGTTTGTTGGTCCACGAAGCTAGACTTTGAATGAACAATGATGTAGGGATCCAGCGGACAATCTTTCTTTTGATTCTCCAACTCGGGAGCGTCACAGACCCTTGGGAGGCCTCTGTCAGAACCACTACCAAGACCACCAAGACCACCAGGGGGATATATGATCTTTGTCGATTTGCACGCCCGGCACTGGAGGTGGAGCTTTGTGGATCTAGAGGAGAGGACGGAGGCCGATATGACGATGCCTGGTATACGAACCAGTTTGTTCATTGTGTCCGCGGTAAGGTCACGAAATCGTTGCATGCTCAACCCAGACTGGATGGTTATTTGGATTTTGGGTATGGATTGAAGAGCAGCTTCCGCTCGCTCGTCAGACGTGCTTGCGAGAGGGAAAAGGATCGACCTGGCTGCTTTGGTGGCCGCATTTTCAAACTGGTCAAACATGAGCAATGAGGAGGTCATGTAGCAATGAGGATCGCCCACCAAGGGAAGAATATCCGCTGGTCGATCCTGAACCGCATGTGCAAGTTCATCGTTATACAAGCTAAGGTGGCGAAGGTCTATCTCTAGCTGGTACTGCTTCAAAAGAAGATTTCCACGTAGATTGTCTCTGTGAAACGATCAGACGCAGAATGAGATGTGTTTTAAAACAGGGGGGAGGAGCAAACCTGTATATGAAATCGCCGCCTACTCTGTACTGCAGCAAGAATTCGAGAAGGAGTTTTTCCGTCTGCGAGGGGGTATCCGTTGAGGTTGAAGCGGGGGACGGATCATGAACGTTGACAGTGAAAACTCGATTGGCATCAAAGCCAGACATGGTGTGAGCTACTGAAGTCACAGCAGGCGGCGCGAGTACGCGACTGAATCAGTTCAGGGCAGGTCGTTTCGCGTTCGACAAAATGTTGGACGATTAATACTTGCCAGCCAGCAATCTAAGACAAGTCCCGTTTAGCTCAGTTGGTAGAGCGCGTCACTAGTAATGACGAGGTCAGTCGTTCGAGTCGGCTAATGGGAATTTTTTGGGTCTGCTTTCTTGGCATTAAGACCATAGCCGAGTGAACCCCTTTTAAGCTCTACCCCGCCAAAGACCAACATGACCCCAATGGACATCGACGAACTTTCGGTCGTCCTCCCAGCGACTACTACGTCTAGCCTTTCTCTTTTACTGTACGTCGAAATTATGCTCCACCAATGTATCAAACCTCACAGCGTGCATACAGTCATCCCCTTCCAATTCTAAATATCTCCGAGCACCTCACGCGATTGAAACTTCAGACGAAATCGCATCTACCATTCGGTAAGCTGTCTTCTTCTGTCGACCAGTAGCCAGACTGCAGACTGTGTACAGTGCTTGGTGCGCTACTCGGCACACAGAATGGTCGAGAGGTTGAGATCGTCAACACGTTTGAGTTGGCAGTAGAGGATGGACGTGATAACATGGTCGATCATGGCTTTCTAGCGCAAAGACGGGATCAATGTGTGTCACTTGTTCCTGGAGCGTTCTTTGCCTCACACGTCCGTCTAGATAAACAGGTGTTCCCTTCGTTGGAACTCATTGGGTGGTACACCGTGGCACCGACTCCGACTTCCCGCCATATAGCGCTTCAGGATCAGGTTTGCTCGAGTTGTTGTGCTCTATCCCTCGATGGTTGATAGTTTGCTGTAAAGTTCACAGGATACTGCTCCACGCCGTTACTCCTTCTACTTCAGCCTTCTTCATCTGTATCTGCATCTTCTGACATCACTGGCCAAACCCTTCCTTTCAAGGCTTATGAACCTTCTGTGGAGATCAGAGACAAGAAGACGCGATCCGTGTTTATCGAGGCACCATACAAAGTCGAAACAGGAGAAGCAGAGCGCATCGCTGTCGACTGGACAGCAAAGGGTGGAGGGGGGAGTACCAGTTGTGAGTCTCTGACCATCTTGGCGCCTCATAACAGTATGTTAAAATGCTGCTCAGTGGAATCCCATTTGCAGGCACAAAGAGCTGCAGTCAAGATGCTTCATGAACGGATTTTAGTGCTTGTACAGTACGTCACGAATGCGATCGCAGGTGGGCCATGATTATTGGTCATTCCCACAATCTGAATGACGGATCATACTACAGGCCAAGTCCCCAAGGATCACACAATTCTTCGATCAATTTCAGCCTTGATTGCGTCTCTTCCTGCGAGTGAGAATAAGAGTTTTCGCGAGGAATTCGACACGGTGAGTCTAGCTCTACTTCACGCCCGTTGTGAGCCCGTGTCTGTCATTATGCCTCGATCCGGACGCTCCTACATCATTCTGACACCGCTGGATGGTGCCTCCCCAGGAATATGAAGATGTGCAGCTCACGGCTTTCCTATCTGCACTGACAAAATCCACAAATACATTGAATGATGTGCGCAATGCTAGTTAGCGGATAATTATTATTTCTGACGAATCACCCCCCTCAGCTGGTCGATAAGCACCTTGTCCTGAATGGTGCTCCGCGTGATGAACGGGCTATGGGACCTGGCCCAAGGAGGCGGATGGGCAGGCAAGGAGGCATGCTTGGGGATTGGGCGATGCACTCTTAGTAGGCGGTCGACCGGAGTAGATGAGCTGACATATCAATTCATGACACCTTTTGTACACAGGCTTGGACAATTCGATCCGCAAAATGATGAGTTACCTGGGACCTTAGATACCTAACATGTACGTAAGTTATAAGGGCATGGACCAGAGTTGACATTAGCTTGTGATTGACTCGCTTGCCGATGAGAAAAGGAGACTTAGCGAGGTTCACAACATATGTGCACAGCGTTCGTTGCCTCCACGATACTTAGTTCAAGACATGTCGCCGCAAGATACACTAACCCTCTCGTCCCTCGGGGGACTGTTCAACACCAGAGGGGTGTACATTCTGGGTTATAGTTGGCTGTGTGGGATGTGTAGGTGCCAGTATTGCGTTCATAGAACATCGAATCTTTGCTCACTGGAGGTCGTCTGGTAACCCAGCCCTGTGGGTAACGTTTTTTGGGGGTGAGTTTGCAGGCTTTTCCAGCATCAGATCACAAAGGATTGACGATTCGTTCACTTTTAGGTGTTATCGCCCACAGAGTTCTCCGTACGTGTGATCGGACAATTCAATTGGACTCTCGCCTGATTTCAATGCAATCTTTATATCAGCGAGGCAGCAGTTTGGTGCTCTTCAACATCGGACCTTTCCCATCTACTTCACGATTTCCCTTTGCATTGCTTCCGCCTTGTTAGTGCTCTGGGTGTTCCATCACCCAAGTGTCTTGACCCGGCTCGACAACCCCTTGATCGTCGACGTTGCACAAGTATACGCCCTGGCGAGTGTCATCTGGTTCCAAGGTGTGAACCAGTTTGTGGTTGGACCCATGACCAGCAAGTACGTGTTCTGTACTGTGGAGGCATCACTGTAACATTTCGAGGCTCAACATTCGATGTCAAGGACGATGTTGCAACGCCAAAAGCTTGAAAAGGCTGAAAGTAGCGCAGACGACAACACGACGGTAGTGCAAACCTTGGCGTAATTGGTTTTTGCCCACTTATTATCGCACAGGTCTCGGATGAAATGAAGGCCTTAAATACGAGGTTTGGAATACTTCATGGCGTCAGCTCTCTGGCAAACCTTGGCGCGGTCATTGCCCTCGTTTTTCACGGACTGTGCCTTGGAGTATAGGTCTCTTCACGAGACGGCTCGTACCTGCTGAAATGGCTCTTCCGACTATCTCTACTACCTTGCATTGAACCATTGAATCATGCTGTGTCATGCCGTAGGCAAATCGCGTGGTCGAGCGCGCGTTGCAAAGTGTCGAGCTATTAAGCAATGAAAATACAGGTCACAACACATTAAGCACCAACTGCCTCCATGGCTGGCAGGTATCCCTCCTTGAGACTTCTCTCCAGTCTTCTGATTTCCTCGATCGAGGTTGCTTTTGCGATGGCCTGCTTGACTCTCTCTGCTTCCTCCTTTGACATCAACCGGCCTGCCTTGCCAGAGAGTGGTACTGGCTTAGGCTCGTCAATTGTAATGGCGACTTTTGTGCCGTGTTTTGAAACGGTCGTGGATATTGTCGTTGCGAGTGCGGTGGGTAGACCCTCTGCAGTGAGAAACAGTGACTTGCCTGTCTGCCGCTCCTACATGGTGTGGAAGCGTTCAAGCTGTATCGAGGATCGATGCGAAAACGATTTCTGGCGCACCTTATCCCGGATCCTCTGAAAATCCAGAACTCTCAGCGATGGTATTCTCCACGCAAGCCACTCGCGATACCATTTCTTTTCCCGTACAGGGTTCCCAATCAAGGATAGGTACTTGAGACTTTTTAGTTCTTTAAGGGGCTCGAGATCTCCGAGCTCGGAGATGCTGTTTGCGGTAAGGACGAGGGTGGTGAGATTAGGGACTGACAGGTTGATGGACGGGGAGATGGACGAGACACGGTTGTTGGCGAGGAGGAGTGTGCGTACACGTTTGAGGAGGGGCAGGTTCCCGAGTGCGGTGATGGAATTATCCGTCAAGTCTATGGCATCATGCTGGTCCTGAGTTGGAGTGCAAGTCTGATGAGACCACGGGGAGCGCGATGGATGTGATCAGACGATACATGCCTTGGTGACACCCAAGTTTTCGATGGTAGGGATTTTGTATCCTTTGCGATGCCATCAGCGAGATCTACGATATACAATTCTTTGGCAGACCCACCGCGAAGGTCGAGCTGGCGCTCTTTGATGGGGTTTATTGCAGAGGGCGCTTGGGCCAGCAGCTCTGGGGTGAGCTTCACCATGGCTGAAGTGGAGGCCGTTTCAGACTCAGCCAAAAACGAGGCATCCAAACCGAACCCACCCCGTCAACCGCGACGACGCGTTCAACTACTTCCTTCTCCAATGAAGCCCGTATACCAGAGACTTAACCTGTCCGTCCGTCTCCGTCTTCGCGTTATATCTTGTCCTTATGCATGTCCAGATTTATCGTTGGCCAGGATGCCTACACCTTTGCTCCCGTAGAACCGCTCGGGGCACAGTCCCTCACCATACACAGGTCGACTGGTGATATAGTTCTCAACCGTGAGCCCTCTTGATATTACGAAGTACATTGCTCTTGCTGACACCCGAGATATTCAGCGCCAAACACGCCGGCACCCCCTGCCGCCTCGAGGTATGAAAAGACGGTATACGGGATACTCGGAATGATCTCTCTGGCACTGTGTGCGTTCCCAAAGTTTGATTTTCGCTTGAAGGGGGCCCATCATATCCTACGACAGCGGAGTACATTATCATCCTGACTGGCCGCGAGCACCGAGCACGCTTCATGGGACACGATGTATACCGTGCTGCAGACTTCGATATCCTTCCGCTTAACCCAAGCGTCTCCGCTCAGAATGCACCCCATCCTGTCGAGGGACATCTGCTGGCACTCGTGCGGTCTCATTTGCTCGGTGGCCATTTCTTGTTTAGCTATGGATGGGATTTGTCTACACGCTTGGAAACACAGTGGGGCGAGAGGGAGAATAGCCGTGAGAGGTCTCTTTGGGAGCAGGTAAATGAAATGATTTGGACCAAAAATTTAGCGTCTGATGGCTCGCAAGGCGGATGACAGGTTTTTCTGGAACAAGTGCGCACATCTTGATATTCCTCCAACAGGACTTTGACAACCTCTTTAGGTTCCTGCAGTCAAGGTTGATCGACACCGACATTGCACAAGATGTGAGAAAAACAATTATCTTCTACTGTGGCAACTCTGACCCCGAAACACGAGCAGCTCAGTCCCTACATCCTTCCTATAGTGTACGGCAGTGGGTGTTCAGTGGCAGATATATCACACATCTGTGTTGACATCAATAACCAGCATTTGATGTCCGCACTGGCTATATCCACGGGCACCGGATCCAACTATGTCTCATCAGCCGGAGGTCACGGTATCGTGCAGGTACACGGTACTTCCGCCGGGGCGTAGACCAGGATGGCCACGTTGCAAACTTTAATGAGACAGAACAAATACTTCTCGTCGAAGAACAAGCAGCAGGCCGCATTTCCAACGTCGAAAAGTTCTCACACCAACTCAGTTTTGTTCAGATTCGAGGGAGTGTTCCGGTGTTTTGGGCCGAGGTTAATACGCTGAGGTACAAGCCTGATTTGCAAGTGATGGACCTCCAAGATACCGTAAGTAGCTCAATGTTCAGAAGGTGATAAAATACTCAACACCCTCAAAGGTCGATGCCTTGCGCCGTCATCTACAAGAACAAATTTCAATCTATGGCGAACAGAGCTTGGTCAACTTGGTCAACCAAAAGGGGTACGAACAGCCCGTCAAAGATGCATATGAACGCATCTTTAATCAAGTGTGTTATTCTTAGTCACGTCTATTGTCCCGCTTACGCATCTGTTCCAGGCTGAGGTGGCAGACGCCAAATATCAGTATTTTGATTTCCACAACGAATGCAAGTATATGCGTTGGGACCGTATCAATATTCTCATTGAAAAAATGCAAGATGACCTTTTGAGGCAGGGGTATGGTACTGTCATTGATACACATCCTCCTACTCAAGTGTCCTTAGCTATTTCCACCTCGACATGTCCCGACCTAATCCCATGAAAACTCAGCGGGGAGTTGTCCGCACAAATTGCATGGACAACTTGGACCGCACAAACGTCGTGCAGGCAGCGTTAGCGAAGTGGACACTAAGTCATCAGCTCAAAATGCTTGGTGTACTCGCCGAGGGTGAGGATCTAGACGATTTCCACGCCCTGAGTAGGGACTTTCGAGAGTGTAAGCGTCTGTCCTAACATTTAATATTGCTTGATGGTGTACAACTTATGTCCGGACAGTGTGGGCCGATCATGCTGATCTGATCTCGAAAGCCTATGCTGGCTCTGGTGCCTTGAAGACAGACTTCACAAGAACAAACAAGCGAACGAAGCTGGGTGCTCTTGAAGATGGTTACAAGAGTATAATGCGATACGTCAGAAACAATTATTTCGACGGCGCAAGGCAGGATGGCTTCGACCTTGTGACTGGAGCATGGACTCCGCGGAAGAATCCGATTACAGCTATTTCCTTGTTGGCAGACACCAGACCACTAGTCATCCGCTCAGTGAGTCCTTTGCGTCTGGGAAGCTCTGCGTCCGCTCATCAACATTAAGGTTCCTTACATCGTGTCTTTTTCACTGTTCATGATTTGTGCTGGCCTCACGCTGCCTAGAACTTCGGGTGAGTTGTGGGCAAATCCGAAGTTCGCAAGTTTTGACCCTTTTGGTGCAGACTACTCTCTCTTCTACTATTTCGTGCTTTGGCTGGTCGTCGCGGCCTCTGCGATTACATTCATCGTGATTTACGGTATCGAATATGTCTCGTGGCCAAGACTGATACCACCAACGGATATTATTTATTATGAGGGGCCGGGATTCCGTTCTGCACACCACGGCAAAGGTTTGAAAGGCTCATTCGAGAAATTTGGTTTGTCGGGGAAAGTTTTCTCCGCGAATGCAGTTCCGACAGGCAGGAAAAGGGCGCTGACTGTGAACAAGATGGAGGAAATAGAGATGGGAAACAAGCAAAGGGTAGATTGATTAGGCTAGGAATTTCTGGTCTCTCATGTTTTTCGCGTGTTCTTGGACCATGTTTCATTCCCAAGTTGTTACCTAATTTGGATGTGTGGCAGCGGAGTTTGGATATCCAAAACTTCCACAACGCACCGAGTCTATGTTGCAGCATCCCACACTTCGTTGTATAGGAATGTCTGGAAAAAAACGCGCCTCTCCTGGAACTGACACGGAAAAAAACCCTCTCCAGAGCGTTGAGCTCAGCGACGAGGATGCCCAAAAATTGCAAGACGTTCAAAAGCAAATTGAACGTGCAGAACTACTCCTGGGTGGGTCACATTTTCGCTGAAGGTGTTAGGACCCTGTAATTTGGAGTTCACTTTAGACCGTCGTGGACATCAGACACTCCGTCCTGTCTATGAAAAACGACGCGAAGTTGCTAAAGTGATACCAAAGTTTTGGCCTATTGCGTTGATGAACCATCCCTTGATTGGCTTCCAAGCTCAACATAATATCGATCGCATTGCCTTGAGTTACTTGGAAGATTTGTGGGTGGCACGCGATCCTAACGAGCCAAGATGCTTCACCATTGAGTTTGTGAGTTTTCTGTCGTGTCCCGTGGCATATTACTCACTCGCAACTAGTATTTCAAATCAAACCCATACTTCACCGACTCTATCCTGAAAAAAGAGTACAAGTATGTTCCATTGCCCGAGGCTGCTGGTGAGCAGCCCGACGAGGATGGCTTGACTCCCTCAATGCTTGCTTTCCTGTGGGCTCGTGATGTAAAGCCTTCGGTATGCATTTTGGCCACACATACCCCGAGACTTTTCTCACCATCTTTTTTTCAGGCCAACAAAATCAACTGGAAAGATCCTGAGAACGCGTTGACAAAACTGCACCCTCGTGTTGAGGAAGAGGACGTAGAAGAGTCCGACATGCCTGCTGAAGCTGGCAGTTTCTTCAACTTCTTCGAACTTGCCTCGGATCCATTCGATGTAAGTTGACTTACGAAACATCCGTGTAACAGGCTTCATCTGCGGTTAGATTGGAACTACCATCGCCAACGAAGTGTTTGTTGAAGCTACCGACTACTTCCTCGGAAATGTTCCATCAGATGAAATTGACTCCGAGGACGAGGAGAGCGATGACGACGACGATGAAGCTGAGGAGATTGATTTGGAAAAGCCCAGATCTAAAAAGCAGAAAAAGGATTGAATGTACGCTCGGCAGCATTTACATCCATTACATATACATATTTGACACATATTTATTCTGTCTTGACATTGTTTGCTTGACCGTAGTGATTTGCAACACTTTGTGGTTCCATATCGATGTCCGTGGGCAAAGACCCGAGTTTGTGAGCAATTCTTGGACAAGCTTTGAGTAGGTACTGAAATCGAAATGCGGATGCATCTCGTTTGGTTCGTGTGTGCTTCTTGTTTTTGCTCCACACAAGCCTTCACCAAACTTCAAATTTAGCATCACGACTCATTTGTTCCATTACCACTACACTACTAGTAGACACATCCGCGAATACACCCCACAGATGTACTGAAGCCCGAGTGGTATTTCGACAGCCGAACAGTCCCTTTCCTTGCTGCCTTATGCACCCACTGTGCTCCTCTTTGACTGGGAAGGCAGAAGCACTGGATCTAAGTGCGTCATCTTGAAGGCTTAAGATGACAAGGAAATTGATCAACGCTGTTACATAAACTACACTTAATACCAACTCAATCCAAGACTCTTCGGACAAGAAGAGGAAGGGAACTTGGTCCCTCTCCTACGATCCTGGGTCGGATGACAAATGTCTGGAAACTTTCTATGTCGCACTGGCATGTAAATGAAAAGTGACGCAAGAGAATAACCGTCAGGGCCTATGTGGGATGGTCTCAACTTACGCTATAAAGATTCTGGCTCTGTACTCACTTTAATTTCAGCAGCTGCGAAATTTCTGCCCAAACAACCTCGCGGACTGGAACTATGGTCAGCGAGGTGACGAGTGCCCGAATTAGTCCCCTCACCCGAGGCTGAACGCGAACAGGTCGCGATTGTTTCGGGTATTGCGTTGCAGCCATCGCTCTGGACGGAAAACGTCGGCGTCGGATCCCCATATGGACTCATCCTTCTGAATCACATTGACTGGCATGGACAGGACGGTCCCCTTCGGTATAATGAGGCGAGGGTCCGTGGTACCAGGCAGGGGCTCGGATAAGGGGACGATGGTGGTTTCGGAAGCCTAGGGGATCACTTTTAGTCATGACAAGGGACAGAATATAGACTGACGCGCCTGATGGTGGTTCTCCAACACGGGGGGGTGCATGCGTAATGTTTCCATTAAGAACGCGTGCAGTAGCGGGAAATCGTTATTCAACGCGTCATATGATGGATCGCATACGATTGACACCTCATTCCGGATAGCTGCCTGTCTTTCGGGATCCATGGCCAACTCATAAAAGAGCCACTACCAATGGTCAGGTCGCATAGATGTCAGTCCGGTGAAAGATCCTGCTTACAGCAATCGTAGCGGACACAGGCTCGTAGCCCGCGGAGATGATTGTCCGCATTTGTGCTGCCACCCTCTCTTCATCCAGATAGGGTGTTATAGATGATCTATCCTCTCTCACTGATCATTGGTTAGCCCGGGCCCAAAAATAACACCTTCGAGCGTACGCATTAAGGACATCAATGACTTGCTATGTGGGTCGTTGCTAATTTTCGCGTCTCTCAAGATGAACATAGCCAGTTCGCCAAGCTCCTTGCGAGTCTTGCGGATGAGGAGACCCTTCTTACCAAAGTGTAAAATCCATGGGGCCAACCAAAAGAGGGCACGCATATAGAACGTCCATTGCGTCTTCTCGTGGTTCGTCAGGCTATCTAGAGCATTTACTAGAGCATGCGGTTGACCATTTAGGCAGTCGAAGTCGTGCGAGAATGCAGCTCGCCCGATGGTATCAAGCCTGTGATACGGATGAGCACCCTGTCGGTCACTTAATTGGCGTACATACGCAAATCGCCCGGCCCAACTCGTCATTTCGATTGTGACTTCAGCAGTGTGAGAGTCATCAAAAATCTTTTGCCATTGGATGGCCATCTCCAGCAAAAATCGGACATTGTTTATGTATCGAATTGGTTGAACTCACCTTTGTGGCGTTCTCATAAAACAATGTCGTCAGGTGTCTCACAGATTGGGTGCTGAGATATCAGTCAAGTCCACATGGAATTTATCGTGTCATTCTGCGATCGAGTTACCTCAATGCAGGCGCAACGGTCCTGCGCTGTCTTTCATGCGCTTCTTTCCCTGTGGAAAGAAGGTCGGATGGACCAAGTCATGACACGGAATCATATCACCTTCCACCCAAAGAATGCCTTTACCGAGCAGTAATCGGAACCATGTTCTTACGCCATTGGGCTTGGGGAACTGATACGTTCCTTCCCCCACGATATAACTGATGGCGCGAGAGTCGGTGATGGACAAAATCTGGTGCTTTGGAGGGCTGTCTCAGTAAGGTGGACTCGATGCACGGAAAGACGAACCCCGAATGCACCGGAAAACCGCACAACTTTACCGAACTTACGATGCCAGTCTACATAGTGCGCGCCGGGCGAGTCGTGATAGAGGACTTGCTCCTCCCCCCACAGCCATGAGTGAGATTTTGGGCCAGGGACATGGCACAAGACGAGGATGGTGGATATTCTAAGGTGGATGAAGCGTAGAATATATGCAAGGCCCAAGACGAGCACGAGATGAAATGCGGAAAGCATTTGAGGGTTGTGTGTGGGGGATATCGATGCATTGGTTTAAGTACTGAGTGACGTGTCGTCCAAACTGGCAACTTGTCGATCGACAGACATCAAACTTGCAAGTCAACACTCTTCCTTGGTATCCGTACCATAGGGCATGTCAACTCTCCCTCGTCAAGAGTCACCCGCGAAGCCTCGTCTCCCCAGCCTCCGCCACCGGCCCAACCTCAACGTCGAAGATCAGACAGACACGCACACGTCCTCTTTGGATAGCATTCGCATTTCCCCGCGTGCCCAGACCATGGCACGGCACTCGAGAAGAGCCTCATATACAGGCGAACGCGACGACGTGCAGCTGTCTCTCCTGCCCCAGGAGCACGACCCGGCGCACCACAATGGAGTGTCATTCGGTGATGTCGACAAAAAAACGACTAAGACCGTTTCCGTCAGAGACAGAAAAGCAATGACATTACTCATCGTTCTTTGTCCGTCCGCTCCTTCCCGTCCTCTCTCTTCTGTAGCTCACCCCTCTCAGACCTCATTCAAGGAGTTCCGGTGAGTAACACACGTCTCTGGAGAAGCCACGCTAATCCCGACACTCGTAGTTGGGCCTTGCGCTCGGTATGCACACCTTTTCCCCTCAATCCATCATCTAACTCTTCAGTATTCGAGGTTCCGTGCCGTTCATTCTACGAGAACATCTATCTTATTCCCAGCTCGGAGTGTTTGCTCTCTCCAATTATCCGTATTCTCTCAAGTTGCTGTGGTCACCCATCGTCGACTCTACCTTCTTTTCCTCCGTCGGTCGGCGCAAATCATGGATCATTCCAATGCAGCTCATAATCGGTTCCATGATGCTCTATATTTCAAGAAACGCAGAGAGGTTATTCGAGCATGTTCGTTCATTACTTCTGTTTTGTTTTGCTTTAACCTAAACCTTACCAGCCGGCAGACAACGTATACGAACTCACGTTCCTATTTACCTCCCTTGTCTTCTTCTCCGCAACCCAAGGTATGTATATTTGCCCCTCGCGACCAGTTGGTTAACACGTCCTTCTGCGATAGACATTGCTGTAGACGGTTGGGCTTTAACTCTTTTATCTCAAGAAAACCTGTCTTTCGCATCTACTTGCCAGACAATCGGTTTAAATACAGGCTTTTTTGCATCTTTCACAGTATTCCTCGCCCTCAACAGCGAGGCATTCTCGTACGTTAAGTTTCCTCTGGCGTGGTGTCCGCTCATGTCCCTCCCAGTCAAAAATGGGGAATACCACGTTTGACCATGAGCACATACCTACAGCTCTGCAGCCTCCTGTGCTTTGGGGTCACTTTCTGGCTCATCTTTTTCGAGAAGGAGGTGTGTATAATCGCAAATAGCTATCTATTGGTTTTTTCATCTCATTGTAGGGGACCGAGTCGCTTGATGATTCCGAAATGACCGTCTCATCTGTTTATAAGACCATCTGGGGCATTTGCAAATTAAAACGTAGGTATTGGTAACTTTGCAAGTGGCCGGTATTCTTTATATGCCATCCCTGCAGATGTACAAGCTCTCATCGTCATGCATTGCTTTGCCAAAATTGGTTTCCAAGCTAATGACTCGGTCACAAGTCTGAAGATGATCGAAAAGGGATTGGGTCGCGAAGATCTCGCCATCGTGGTCCTCATAGACTTCCCGTTTCAAATCCTTGGTGGCTGGCTCGCCGCCAAATGGTCAAATGGCAATAAACCACTACGCCCCTGGATATGGGCATTTTGGCCACGGCTGTTTTTTGCCCTGATATCTACGTTTATTGTTTATTGGTTTCCAACACCACCGCTATCTTATGGGTTCTTCACATACCTAGTGATACATACCGTTCTGCAGGGATTTGCGTCGTGAGTGCCTCTTCACCATGGAAAGTTCTTTTTTTTCTTATCGATTCATTAGCACTATTCAATTCGTAGGCATCTCGGCTTTCCACACGAGGATCTCCGATCCTCTGATTGGAGGGACCTACATGACAGTGAGTACCACGATTTCCGCAGTTTCCACAGGAGTTTTGATCTGTACAGTTGCTTAACACGTTCACGAATCTGGGAGGTACTTGGCCAAAGTATTTTGTTCTGAAAGGTTGGTCTACTATCATAGATGGCTTCCAACTGACCATTCGCAAGGTGTGGATTACTTTAGTGAGACATACTGCAGAGTCCAGGATGCAGACGCAGAGCTACTCGTGAAAGGTGTGACGGATGCATCGCAACGCAGTGTGAGAGGCTAACGTGCGGTCCAGCTGCTGAATGTGTGTCGGAACGAGGCAAAGAGCTCTGTGCCGACATCAGTGGAGAATGTGTGACCAAGCAGGACGGGTACTATTATATCTCAGCAATTTGCATGATTTTCGGGGTGCTCTTTCTCGTTGGATACATTGTCCCGACAGCCCGTAAGCTGCAAGGTGAGCTAGTGTCGTGTCTGACTGAGATATTAACGGACGAGTTGGCAGCGCTCCCGGTGCATCGATGGAGGATTAATGGAGAATGAGAGGGAGTCGCCTGCCCTAAATCGTTGTCGGGGTATGGGATAGTGTAATTAAACGCGAGTTTTCCGCCAGTAGTTTTTTGAAATCACTCTTTGAGTACACCCTCTGAGATCTTTGTTATCCTACAACGAGCCAGTTGTCTCTACAATCCCGCAAAATGGCCACTACAACTATGCACTTTGGTCCAGAGTGGATGCGTGCAAAGCCCCAAACGCCAGCCCGTCAGCAACCCCCGCCGTCTCCGCCACCACAGGCAGCATCGGCCACTCAGCAGCTCAGCGCATCTACCTACTCTGCTCTCGTCACTCCAGTGACCCAGGAACCCGACAAGCGCGACGAATCTCGCCCATTCAGGTATACCAAAGAGGACATGCTTAGAATCTATAAAGAGGGTGGCGGGAAGGGTGGTCTTAATCTTGAAGTAGAACGCTGGGAGGGTATCGTCCGTGACGTGGGCAACGAGCCAGCTGGTCTCCGTGAAATGAGCGAGGCAGAAAAGAAGGTTAGACAATGTTCCTGCATATGTCTTTGCCTCGTTCACTCACACGAGGTATCCAGCTTTTCGTTGGGCCTCTTAATTCCGAGCTTCGTCGGCGTCAGTCAACGGATTTAATGAACACATTGTCCTCACCATCCGATAGACAACGGTTGGGCCATCCAAACTCTAATAATACCATGCGTTACGGCCCTTTTCTGGGAAGGAGGAGAGATAGCACAGGTGAATCCGAGCAAGTTATTACTTTTTATCACTGACATTTATTCTGCGAAGATCAACCTCCACTTGCTCTGCCTCGCAAACTATCTCTTTCGAATACCCCAGGTGGTACATTAACGTCACCTCGAGACACGCTTCCTTCACCTCGCAATAGGATGGGCGCTTTTGGTTCTGGTTTTGACGGAGTTCTCAACAGCGGTGATTCTTGGTCAAGGAGACGGCCTTCTGCAGGTGTCACTGGAACTGGTGGCGGCATGCAAGCACGAGGAGAAGGGAAGGAAGAGGATGCTCGGCGTTCAGAAATCAAGGAAGAGGAAGAAAGTGCGGGACATCACTCAGCCAATGCTCACGATAGCGATCCGGCCGCTGTTATGGACCAACCCTCTTCTCCTGATCTTGATGTATCTCCACCAGACGCGACGCCGGACGGCCAAGTCTCTTCGTCGGCGATCAGTTCAGTTGGCCAGAGCATGCCAGGTATGAGTTTGGAAGCGCAGAATCAACCTAATTCAAACCCACGGATCCTACCCACGATGAATCCTCTCCCATCTGGCCCCCCTCCTGGCTTGACTGATCCTGCAAGTATTGAATGGTCATACTTGGACCCTCAAGGCCAAGTGCAAGGTAAGTGTACCTTAAGGTCAAATAATCGTACCGTGATCGATTTAACAAATATAGGTCCCTTCCGAGCTGATCTGATGCAGAAATGGTTTGATGATGGCTACTTCACTCCTGACCTACTCATGAAGCGTACTCACATCGATGGGGATTGGATTGCTGTCGGAATACTCGAAAGGCGCGCAGCTGGAGGAAAGATCTTCCTCTCCCAGATCTCCAACGGTCCGCCAGGCCTTGCTATTCACACCGAGTCCCCGAAGAGCTACTCTCCGGTCCACGAACAAAACATGTTTAATGGATACCAACCTGTTCCAACCAGGACCTTACGGACTACTTTAGATTCATACCTGAATGGCTCCTCTCCTACCGAATCACCTTCATCGTCCCTCGGTGGCGGCAGGTTTGGGAATGGCTCTCCGGATCCGTCTACATTTGGTGGTAGAGCAGGAAGCAACGTGTACTCCAGCGATCCCAACTTTGGAGGTCGTACCTTTGGAGGGCGAGCAGCATTTCAAGATTCAATTTCAGATATACGAGCCCTCAATAACAATCCCCTAGAAAGGGCGCCCACCATTGACACGCTTAATGCTTACAGTGGAGGTGGTGATAGTTCCCCTTGGTCAGCTGGGCCAGCGCAAATCGGCCGGGGTTTCAATGACAATGAACAGCATCCTTATTCCAATGGGTTTAACGGCATAGGATCCGGCATGACAGTGAACCCCTTACCCGTCAACCATGTCCACAGCATTAACCAGGAGCATTTCGGCGACACGTCGTACAGCGGTATGGGCAGTCTGAGTAGTCATCATGAATCCCCAGTTGCTCGTCAGCCATCTGATGTCAATGGAATGCCGTTCAACAGCGACATAGTGAACGGTCTTGGATCGCAGTTTGGCGCACCAACACAATTCTCGCAGCCTCCCTCTGTTCCCTCTGTAGCACCACAGCACCGCCAGTCCGTTTCACCATTTGGGGATCTATTACCACAGACCTCAGAAGCTCCCGATGTCACTCAGACGCCGACTTCTGCTGTACAACCGAACAGTGCCTTGCCATGGAGTACACGTACCAGGCCCTTCGAACCTCCTGCCGCTCCTTCACCCGTCGTACCACCCGCTCCACCACAGGCACCAGAATGGATAACACCTCAACCGACGCAGCCAGTTGACCCTTCGCCCTGGTTGATGGCCTCATTGCCGGTCGTGGACGACGTTTGGAGGGAAATGCCCGGCCCGAACAGTCTCACATTTAGTAACCTTGGACAACATAACAAATTGCAAGAGCAAGAAGAGGAGGGAGCAGATGACGTTGTCGTTTCTCCCATGGAGGATGCTCTCCCTCTCCCACCTGACACGCAACCGGCACAGACCGAGTCAACAAACGTTGTGTCAGCCAGTGTAACAACTATAGCTTCTCAGTCTGTCACGCCAGCAATCACTTCTACTTCTACTCCGGGTACACAAGGTCCAACAGCACAGAAGGCAAGGCGCAAGTCGACGACACGCGATGTTCAGACTCTTGCATCCAGGGCAGCACCTCCACCCACTCCAACTGTAGTCAAAGGTCAACCCCCTGCCCTTGCGCTTCCGGCTGCTCAACCAAAGCCTGTCTGGGCTGTCGAAGATGACTCCAAGAAACAGAAGGGGACCGGTGTGACGATGAGCTTGAGGGAGATTCAAGAAGCGGAAGTAAGGAAAACCGAGGCGCGCAAGACTGCTGAGAAGGAGCGAGAACGCCTCGCCCGTGCGAATGCTGCTGCTAGTGGCAATTCTGTTACCGAGGAAAGTCAACCATTCACATCTTCCTGGGGTTTGCTTACATCACAAGCGGGTACTCGAAATCCGATACCACCCAAGGAGACGTCCACAATCAGCCCCATATCCGCGACGCCCGCAGCCCCAGTATGGACGAACGCGACCCCTGCACCTACTGCCAAGAAGACCATGAAGGAGATTCAGGAGGAAGAAGAGAGGAGGAAGAAGCTAGTCGTGAAAGAGAGCATGGCGTCTGCAGCTGCACGTCGGGCGTACGCAGAGACCACTGTCAAGGTATTCCAATAGTTTTATTGCCTCAGAGCGGTTGCTGATACTTCGTAGGTTGTACCTAGCGCGCAAGTCACGAGTGGCTCTTGGACGACCGTGGGTCCCAACGGCAAACCCACCCCTCCTGCAACGAGTATGCCTCGCCCAGCAGTGAACACTTCTCCAAACAATTCCACACCTACAACAACACTACGCCCCAATGGTACGGCAATCCGTCAGGCAGTGGTTACAACCGTGAAAGTGGCAACCCCGCGCGTTGAGGATTTCCCCATTACACCATCCCACGACTTTTTAAAGTGGCTAGGCGAGTCGCTCAAAGGATTGAATAGCTCAGTCAATTGTAAGTGGACCGAGATCCATCTTAGCTGACACGTGGCGTCTTATGTCTCGATCAAACCAGTGGAAGAAATAACGTCAATGCTGCTCTCTTTCCCTCTCGACCCTGATCAGTCGACTATCGAGATCATCTCTGATCTCATCTATGCAAATAGTACGACCCTCGACGGCCGTCGTTTCGCATCAGAATACGTCAACAAGCGAAAGGTTGATGCCGCAACTCGACGTGGGACCGTAGGTGCTTCGGGTCCGAGCAGCAAACCAGTGTCCATTGCTGATGTAGTGAAGACACAACCGAAGCCCGTACAACAGGAGTGGGGGTTCAAAGTGGTAAACAAGAAGAAGAAGGGGGGGAGATCGTAAATTGGAGTGTGGCCTACTCAACCTGTGGGAGTGTATCTTGTATGGGTGACTGCTTGGATAGCACATTCCAACAATGGTCTCAAGTTGGAATTCTGAGACGCTGGTGTGAAACAAAATGATCATATCAAGTGAAACTTATCAACTTCTCGTCAGGGCAAAAATTTTAATGGTAATTAATCACTCGCTTGCTGGAGAGAGCGGAAAACTTTTAAATAATATTACAATACATAGTTTCTACGAGGCGCGTCGTGTTTAACGATGTGTTCTTCTATTCGTGCATGATACATCAAATCTCATCGGGGGAACATGTCACAATCATGAGGAAGAGGTATCTTGGTATATCTTGACGCTCGATACTTCCCAGTCTGTCCAGTGATCTGCTGAGTGCTGAGATGTAAGCCGGGGTGGACGACTCACAAGCTTCATTGAATGATGCGCCGCTCGCTTGTACGAACTGTGCACATGTCGCAAATCCAGTTTGCTGCTGACAACTGACCGATTGTCCGGGTACACCAGTGCCACCCCAGACACCTTCGGCCCAATCACCACTGCACGCTGTTCATCACGATATCCCTTCCTCTGAAAGAAAACGATACACTTACCAAAGTGTAGTATCGAATATCGCGCTGTGGTTCATAAACATGTTGGAGATATTACAAAGACTCGAGTTAGCCCAAAATGCCATGGGGGTGGGCCAGTTTTGCGGTTGTGGTGCGCCGACTGTGATATCGTGAGGTATCGAACCCCTCTGAAAATACCATACTTTAATCCCCACGTTGTTATCCCAATACACTGTCCCGGAGTCATCAGCATCACCTACTTGGGGTGTGCAACCCACTCACTAGCATAAACACCACCGCCAACCGAGTTGAAGCCAGTACCAAAGCTAGTAGTGCTGGGGGAGCGCACGCCACACCCTTCATTGTTTGACTGCGCAGCAGAACAATCGGTCCCTCCTACAATAGTGCCCGTAATGCCTAGCAGAGTCGAATTGGAGGTAGAGATGCTGCATCCAACACCGGTGTGAATCGTAGCTTGATTATCCGTGTAGTTATTGACACCTTCCACAATATCAATCTCACCGGCATTAGGCCAGTTGGGTCCATTCGTCCAGAATGCTGTGATACACAATTGAGTGTTAGTATTATGACCATGAAAGCAAAAGAAGAGATATCCACCAGGCCATGTCCCACAACCCGTGGGCATATGCACAGCATCAAGAATCACCAAGCCCTCCGTGAACGTCAAATTTGTGGTAATCCTCACGCTCATTCTATTATTCTGTACGGTAGGTGTTGTCTCCACCCGCATCACCGCATTCCCAGCATTATTGATTTCGATGAGTCCGGCACTTTGAGCTGTGCCTTGACCCACGTATTGAACGGTTCCGTTAGTCGGATCGGCGGCGGTGAAAAAGGACCAGCCATCAAAGAAAGTGGAGCCTGAGTATGTAGCGATTGGTTTCCAAGGGGAAGATGGGACAGCAGTAGTAGCGGGTTGAGAACTGTTTGCTGTAGACGTGCCGCCCGGAGATGAAGAGTTCCCGTTTCCACCGGACACAATGACGCCACCGCCACCACTTGAGACACAGTACACATTCTGTGTCGGCGCAGAACCAGGCTGCGCAACGAGGACACCACCAAAAGCTATGCGAAGATCGCGTGCTAAATTGGAACTGTGCTTAATGGCAACCTTGTGTGCATGAGATAAGATGGAGTTACGGGCAGCTGTGAGTGATGGAAAGAGGGTGAAAGTGGAGGAGAGCGCAAGAGTGAGAAACACGGATGCGTGCATCGTTTCTGCAGCGTAACCTTTACGAGGGACGTAGTGAACGGCGTTTGATCGAGCTAAAACGGGTATCGTGCGGGACACCAGCGCAGCTGCCAGAGGGTCGGAAAGGCAGGGGAAGGAGAAAGAGTGTAAAGAGGGCAAATGAGGTCGAGAAACTGAAAAGAAGTGACTGAGGCTCGTAGGGTCCGGTCAACGAAACCCGATAAATGGAAGGCACCCTCGGCGTAGCCTTGGGCTCCACGATCGTCTAATAGCGAGCAAAAATAAACCGTCTAGGACACCTGGGATTAAGGTTAGTATCGCAAGATACGATGCACGGAAATAACAGGGAGTCCAAAGGGGAGTGAATACCCGAGAGGATGCGGAAGAAACACTCGAGAGTGACGAGGCAGGGATAGGGAGAGAAGAGGGAGGAAGACAACGCACTGAAATCCTTATCTAGAACGGGCAAGGCAACGGAAGATGGTGGACAAGGAAGGTATGCCAGTCTGGACGCCGCGCCGCGAGGGAGAACACGAGGCAGCAGCGGGTGGTCCGACTGACCGATATGTACTTATGGTCCGTGCCTGCTATCCAACGAGGTCCCACAGACGATGTGCGGCATCGTGGAAATCGATAACAATTGTCGTGTCAAGTGGAACAGTCCTGATTAATATCAAGAAAACTACCCGAGCAAACACCATAAAATATAACAACAGGCGAGGTAGATGGTCCCGAACAAAGGAGAAAACCGCAAAATGATCATCACATTGGTAACCTACGCACTGGCTCCGAATCTGCTTCAGTGGTGCGACCCGGAGAATGCTTCTCGTACACTTCTCCTGAGCTCTTCATGCTCCCTTCCATTCGAGCTCCCTAGTGACGACCCTCCAATGTGCGAACCGGCTGCGCTTCGCGGTAGACCACCATCAATGTCACTGTCTACAAACTCGAGGATGCGCCTCGCAAGCAACTGTATCTCCCCCTGCCCCTCACCTGCCTCTGTATCCGCGTACGATTGTGAAGCAGAATGATGTGAGCGAGGTGTACCAATAGAGGAGGTGGGTGTTGGCGTCCGTGACGATGCAAGCTGGCGGATGGGAGGGTTCATCAGACCAGAATTCCGTATGTTGCTGATCAATTGCGGATCTAGAGAGAATTATCAGTCGATGTGATTCAAAATGAACCAATGCCATACCTCCAGACTCTAGCAACTGCACAATTGTCCATACAGCAATGTGTTGGAACGTCGCATCTGGGCTTGTCAGGAAATTATAAAGGTACCGATGCATTCCGCCATCGGGTTTGTCCCAGACGTCGTTAAATGCCGAGTAGTCGTCTGTGGCCGTCCGCCCGTCTGAAAAAAAGTTATAAGACATAGTTCAATGACACATGGTGGGTATACCCTTGGAGGACAGATTGCCAAGGGCCGCAGCGCTATTACCCTGCACCTCGGAGCTAGGAGAATTCGTTAGCGGAATGAGGACTTCGCAGATGCCCATCTCCAAAAGTTGACCCTTGAGTTCATCTATAAAATGTCAATTTTTATCAACCCGTCATCGAGACATCGCCTACCGCTCAAGGCCAAAACAGCAACGCACGCAGTCATCTCACTCTGTACGTTCATCGGTACTTCGAGAACGAGTTCCTTGATAGATTGTACAGCCCCAGCCTTGACAATCGCCAACTTGTTCTTCTCTGAACTAGCAGCGAGGTTACGAAGCGTAGAGATTGCGTGACATTGAACTTCTTCGTTGTCTTTGAACGAAAGGAGGTTAATCAAAGGTTGAAGAAATCCAGATTCGATGATCGGTGACTCATTTTGTGGATGTATCGAGACATTGCGGACACAGGCAGCAGACGACAGGATGAGGGGGAGGTAAGTTGATTGTAGAAGGCGTAAAAGGGAATTGAGACCATCGGCTTTTACGATCTCCAGTTGGTACTTCTCTGCAACAACAATGCCCGAGGATTAGTGGCCGCGTGGAATATACTGGACGTGGATTTACCATCACTAGCAAGATTCCGGAGTGCCAACGCAGCTTGGCATTGCACCTTGAGAGAGGGACTATCCATGAGCGCAACAAGACTCGTGACCAGTTTAGGCTCGGTCTGAGCAAGTTTCTTGCGGTTCGCGCCATCGACGGCGATATTGCTGAGTGCCGTAGTGCAGTAATATTGCACGTCCGTATCCATTGAGTTTAAAAGACTGACCAATACAGGGATAGCACCTGCATTGACGAGCTGCTGCCGATTCTCGTCTACACGAGGAACCTCAGTATTGCGGGGTGCTAGAACTGTTGTCGGATTGGATCACGCACCCGAATGCGTCATGTTGAGGAGGGCACCGGTAGCATTGCGCTGAACTCGCATGTCTTTGGAGCGTGCAAGACGAGTGAGCGGGACGAGAGCGCCGGACTTTGCGATTTTTGTCTTGTTGTCGTCTGTACGCGGAAGAAAATGAGGATGGGCAGTGTGTCGGGGCGCATATACATACCATGCGTTGCAAGATTTGTTACGCAACCGACGGCGTTGCATTGGACCTCTACGTTTGGACTGAGCATCTGTCTAATGAGGGGTTCGAGGCCACCAAGTTTGACGATGAGGAGCTTGTTGTCAGCTGCAGGGGAATGATCCGCATGGGTTGGGTGTAAGAAACACGAGTGGAACATACTGTTCACTGCCAAATTACCGAGAGCGGCACTGGCTGCACGTTGAACCTCGGTGTCTTGACTGGAGAGAAGGAAGAGAATAGGATCGAGCGTGTCCCGACCGACGGGACGGACTTCCTTCTCTGTTATCTCGGCAAATGCAAGTGCAGCACTACGCTGGAGGTCAACATTGTCAGAGAAAGAGAGAGTTGTTAGAGCGGTGAGGGGAGATCCCTGGAAGAAATTGGTGGTTGTGCGATCTACGAGATGGGGATTTAGGCATGGGCGGAGGATGAATGATTCGAGAGCGTACTCTCGAGGTACTGGAGGAGGTCAGCAACTGCTTCACGTTCGTTCTCTAGAAGAAGGGGTTCGTATTGCTGAGATCTACGTGAACGGACTGGGAGGAGGGAATGGGTCAGATAGGAGAAGGATATATGCAGGATACGCACAGCAGGACTCGCAGCAGCTGTTCACGACGCCCATTGTTGGGGAGAGAGAGGGAGAATGACCTTGACCTCGACTTGCAACGCGAGTTCCAAAGTACTTACCGTGTGAATATCATTCGCAAATTGCCGATGTCAAGTTAATCTAACCCTAACCCTAATCAAGTCCCACTTCTCTCAACGATGGCAGAACCCTCCTGGCAGGAACAGATACGCCTTCGTCTCGCAGAGCGCAATGTCAAGCAGAACGCGTTCGCATCGCTCATCGAACAATGTGCGCAATAATATTCCCCTTCCTCGTCTCCCCACTCATCCCAGCAGACCGCAGACTCGCACAGCAGACCAAGCTCCTCAAAGAGCGCAATGCCTCCCTCCTCAAGGCCGTGGGCTCAGTTCGCGCCAATCCATCCAGCTCAACAGTATACATACCCGGCACCGCGTCCGGCGAAGAGTATGTCATCCCTCACTTATACCCTTCACTCACCTACATCATCCTCGTCCGTGTAGGAACCCCGTGCGCGCGGCTTACATGGCATCCCTCGAGTCTCAGATATCTTCCCTCCGGGATGAACTCGCCTCAGTGTACAAGACGCAAGGCCAGAATGCCCAGCGCCTTCTCGCAATGAACGAGACTCTACGCGAAAAAGAGGAGCTTTCTCGCATCGAATCAGAGAACCTTCGCAAAGCACGAGAGGAAATCGACCGTCTACGAAGAAAGGTCGACCAACACAATGAGCTGATGATGGAGAAGGATCGCACAGCACAAGTAAGCACCTTATTCCCCGTCTCCAACGTAATCCATGATGTCACTTTGATAGGTTCTTCACGATGAGATCAACACGCTTCAGCTCGAGCTTGGTCAGATCGAGGAGCGTAATCAGATCCTCACAAAGGACAACGCCAAACTCCTCCAGCGCTGGCTCGACGACAAGCAGTCGCAAGCTAACAAGATGAACGAAGCGATGGACTTTTACGAAGACATGCGCTCGCGACACCAGGCTGTTGTTAACTGGCGCGGCACGGACGGACCACAAGCACTCCCCTCCGGCACGGCGTCGGGAAATGGGGTGCGTCCGGGGGAATCGACCGAGTCGACGACGATGGATGGGCAAAGATCTCGACCACAGACGAATCAGGATCAGAGTCCGAATGGTTAATCGTGGATGAATAGATGTTCCTCTGCTGTTCTGTAGTACCCCATATCATACCCCGCATCGTGATCGCACGCAATCAAACGAGTAACATTTTGGATGGGGACCCATCCTCTACGGAGGATATATAAAGAAGTAAACTGAGTTGTGCAGAGACCAGACAGAAGCTGAAACGCGTCAACCTCGACAGAACAACAAGATAGGAGATCGGGGTGGCAGTGCGACAGATGGAGGTAACGGACAAGGCAGGACGAAGTATGGATGACAGTTCTGGAAATACCATACATAACTTCTTTCATCTGTTTTAATTGGAATTCTGCAGAGTTAAGAAAGGAAACAAACTGTAGAGGAAATGAACAGTTAGACTCTGGGAACAATTTCATGGCTACAGTCACGAGAGCATGACGATGAGTGAATCGGAAGAATATAACGATGCAATGTAGCAAAAAATTTCAAGCACCCTGGCCTTCGGTGCCTTGCTGGGCAGCTTGTTGGCTGTAATATCCTACACATAATCGTCAGCCGAATTCACCGAATTTTCATAGAACCTTACCACCCCAGTAGTTGGAATAGTACGAACTAGGGTCCCCAGTGGGCCATTGGGCCTGAGCACCAGGGGCGGCAGCGCCGGCTGCGACAGATCCATCTGTCGCACCTGGCTGACCAGCTCCAAGTCCAGTGCCGACGGCGCCGGCAGCAGCCTGCGGCATACCTGGGCTTGCGGGATTGGCGGCGCCCGCCGGCTGGTTCGGGAACCCGGGGTATGCACCAAAACCGTACTGTCCGTAGGTGTTGGGCTGCGGCATGCCGTACATGGGCTATGAAAACATGAAAATGAGATGGATACGAAAGACAGAGAAACTAACTAACTTCGCTCACCATACTGCCATACGGAGCCGCTGTAGGAGAAGGGCTCATAGCACTAGGTTGCACAGTCGCACCATCAGCTCTATCCTTGCCCCAACTACACTTGATTGGCCTGCCATGCACCATCTGACCTTGCAGCTGAACGATCGCCATAGCAGCATGTTCGTGTGTGTCAAGCTTGACGAACGCAAAGCCACGATCAGCTTGCATGCGAATCTCGGAAAGATAGCCGATAGATTGGAACAACGGAATGAGGTCTGCTTGGGTACAGTAGGGTACCAAGTTACCGACATAAACAGTAGTGTTGTAAGAAGGCGTTTGCTGGACAACGGCCTCGTAGGAGAGGGGACCACCCTGGAAATTGATTGGTGCCGGTGCAGTACCGAGCGTTCCAGCGGGACGGGGAGGAGGGACGGCTCCTCCCTGAGTTTTTTGATTCGCCCAGTTGACACGGATGGCGCGCGAGCCGAGCCATTCCCCATTCATGGTGGCGATGGCCTGCTCAGCGTCTGTCTTGTCCCTGAACGCCAGAAAGCCATAACCACGAGATTTGCCGGAATTCATATCCCACATCACGCGAGCATCGGATAAGGTGCCAAAGGCGCTGAAAGCCTTGGCGAGGACATCGTCGTTAACCTCGGGGGAGAGATCGCCGACGAAGACGTGGTAATGGCCGGTGGTGTCCTCCTTGTTTTGCTGACCCTGGTAAGCCCAGTTGACACGAATCTCTGTGTCGAAAATTTTGCGACCATTGAGGGTCTGCAGAGCGGTCTCGGCAGCGCGCATGTCGAGGTACTCGACGAAACCATAGTTGAGGCCGCCATGCTGGTAGTTACGGTCTGGGATGATTTTGACATGCTGGACTGGGCCAGCGACAGCAAAGATCTCGGTGAGCATGTACTCGGTGACCCGAGGGCTCAGGTTACCGACATAGAGATGGGCCCGCCTCTGTTGGATGGGAGGTCAAGCGGGGAGGGGAGGTATGGAAGGAGAACATACTGGAGCCTCGGCTGGGCCACCCATGCCTATAGGGTTCATGACTTAATAGAGAGACAGAATCTAGTGAAGGAAATGGAGAGCGAGTGAGACGGAGAGGAAGAATACGTACAGGAGGAAAGAGATAATCTGATGAGTCCGTCAGAGATGGGAGATAGAAAAAGACAGACGGAAAGGAGAAATAGAGATAAAATGAGAAAAAGAGAACACAGAGAACACAGAGAGAGAGAGAGAGGGGACAGAGAAATTTCGCTCAACTCCCTCGAACGCAGCACGACACAGATCAAGTCAACCTACGTACGAAACCACAGCCACATTTCATGGGAACAACTCCCACTGAGCTCGGTCATCCCCGAACACACACATATCTATTATTCCACAATCTACTGCCTGGTCGGCACATTCAACAACACATTCCCCCCACTGCTCGGAATGTACGACACGTTCCCGTTCGCAGCCAGCGACTGCACAATCGCCTTGCTCGCCTCGATCTTTCGCAGCGCAAGGAACGCATCCCCCGCCTTCTCCAACGCCTTCGACACCGTCGCCGCCGCCTCGGCCTCCCCTTCCGCACGGATCACAGCCGCTTGTCGCTCTTGTTCAGCCTACGGTCCCCTCAGTAACATGGTCTGCACGAGTCCAGTATGCTCACCTTCTCCACAATGAACTTGGCTCGTTCAGCATCTGTCCCCGCGTCAGCTTGTCACGCCCGACCAGTCTCGTCTAGCGTACCTTGTTGTGCTATTTGTTTGGCTTCGACGGCCTATAAAATTTCGGACGCTCAGATCGTCTCCCTCCATCGCCATTGACCACAAACCTGAGTAAACTCCTAAAAAAAGACATTAGTCTTTACTTCTTTGTCCTGTTCCAAGGAAACCCACTTTTCCAAACGTCAGATGTGTGATTGACACATCTTCCAATTTAATGTTGAATTCGCCTGCACGCTGCAATAGGTCCGCTCTTATTCTTGACGACACTACTTCTCGTTGCGTAATCAACTCGGCTGCATCGAATTGTGCGACAATGGCCTTCAGTACTTCATTACCGATAGAGGGAAGAACACGTTCGTCGTAGTCCAAGCCCAAGCTCTGGTAAATCTTCGACAAGTGGTCTGTGTCGGGCCGTGAGAGCACACGCAATGTGATTGAGACCATTTGCAAGTCCTTCGAACCCGTCGTGGTCGAGATATTCTAATTTCACGATTTATCAGTAGTGTGAACGACGAACACCAACTAGGTACTCACTCTAGGTTTGATACGGCAGTCGTACAGAATAGCCCTCTGCAGCCAAGGCACCAAGAAGTGGGTCCCTTCGCCCGTGGCCTGACAGTGTCACTTTGCGCCCTTGGTCACAGATGAGAGAAAAAAAGGAGCATACCTTGTCTTTTACACCAGAGAAACGATCAAACATGACTGCTCGGAAACCTCCAGGCACATCGTAGATGCTGGCTTGCACGGCTGCGAATGCAATGCCCAATGGCACTGTAGACAGGGGACGTGAGCTCGTTCATTTCCACAGTTCAAACAGTCAAACTACCAAGTAGACGAGTCGCAACTTGTGGAAGAGCCATGAGGGAGAATAAACGTAGTAAATTGTAAGCGGTTTTGGCCAAGTGTTCAGTCAACAAACACGGATAAACAATAGAGAAAGCCAAAAGGAATGACGATCGTTCATAGGTAGCTCTCAGACATGGATTTAATCATCGAGCCTCCTCTTCTATCCACCTCTCCCCCTTCCATTCGCGCAGAATGGCTTCCAAATTGCATTGCTCGTTTTTTCCTCATGCTCGCCTCCATAAGTCCAACCTTTCTCGCCGCGAGCCTCAACAATATCTTATCCCCGATTCCAATATCCAGCCGTGGGTCTAACTTTAGATGCACAGGTAGTCCCGCAAGGAATGACACGACAGAAAGCGAGAGAAATGGGTGTCTTGTTTCTTTTCCGTGCGAAGATATAATCCGGTCATCACGCCCCAGATTGCGTGTGGGGATGCGATCGAGCTCAAGTTGGAGCTGGAGAACGAAATGTTCACAGGAGTAGAAAAATGCGAGCCAGCGGGACGCACCTCGTCGATCACGCCCTGCCAACCCCGTGTTGTGAAAACGCTCCGGTGTCGGGCATACCCACCAAGCAGCTCATCTGATCCCAGCCCACTCAGGAGGACTTTTGCGGGACTCGTGTATGGTTTATATTCCGAGGTCGGAGCGTCGCGCACACGACCTATACCTCGTGAAGCGAAGTACAGCGCTAAAGCAAGACTCTGTCACCCAGCGTGAGACAACACTCAGGTAGAAGAATGAACTTTATACGCACGAGGTCCATAACAGTCCTGCTGGGATACATCATCGCCTCGACCGCTGATCTCGCAGCTCGACTATCCTGTTTCGTGTAACTGTAAGAAACACGATCCTCCCAACCATCTCTGCATTTACCTCGTACGGAACATCAACTTCAACCTTGAAGTGGTTTCAACATCCGCCAAGTGTAGCTTTCGGCGGCGAGACTTACGAAGTTCCATACTCTCCCCGGACATAGTCTCCTGAGTTCCTCCACTTCTTGAAGACCTGTTACCCTGTCTGGAACCATATAGGACGACGATTCTCTGTCGGCATTACTACTCGAATCAGTTTCTACCATCCTCAAATGTTGTTTTCTTTTCTTTTTAGGAAGTGCTCCAATGTTGCCATCCAGTTGCACCTGTATTTTACGTGGGTTCTCAAAAGCCACGTTTAGCAGGTCGATCGGTTCGTCCGGCGAAACGTGTCTGACCACAGGAAATTTATTAGCAGCCTTATGATGTCTGCATGTGTCTTTGCATACCGGTGTGCAAAGAAGGCCAGTATCGTGGAGTCAATTCCTCCACTGAAAAGGACAGCAACCTTCGCATTGCCTCCGTCCCCCGGTGCTTGTGGAATATCTCTTACGCGCAGCATTACACTTCTATCCAGCTGAGAAATGAGTTGTTCCATGGCCTCTAGAAGGGGTGTAGGGAGGGAAATGACATCAATGCCTTGTATTCTTGGGAGGTTATCAGGTGGCAATGACTGATTGACCTTCCTGATTACACCCTGTTATCGGTGAAGGGTTAAACAGAAAATCTCTCTATGGATGTTTACATACGAATTGCATATGTTCACCACTTGCCCGGGGTATGACAACGAAATTGCTGTAGAAGTCAGTCACAAACTGTAGTGACAGTTGCTCCATCAGGCTCTGTGGGATACAAGTCAGAGACACGTACATTTTTGGGCTCACAAAGTGTATCGAGATTGAGGACAAATATTCCGTCGGTAGGGAGCTCCTCGAATTCATATGCATCATCGTCGCCAGCCGACACTGATGCAATAAGGAAGATCGGATTGGTTAAAGTGGGCTTGTGTATTAACAGCGATCGCCGACCAAGGGGATCGCGTGCAAAATACAACTTTTTTGATGACCCCTGTAGAGGATAAGATAATATAGAACCGACGGCAAGCTATGGGGCAGACCTGGTAAAACACGAATGCGTATCTGATTGTGGAGAGTGGGTGAATGCGCTCAGGGACGGGTTGAAGGACCTACGGTCCCTCGATGTTTCCGATGATCTCTGAAATCGAAAGCGGTTCTGTTGCGACCTGAAAGCGTTCGAAGACTTTCTGACCATCATTCTCGGCAGGGCCTATCTTTGGACGGTCAGCCTTGGTGATGAGAAGTTCGTGCGGTTGATTCATACTTCCAGACCTTCAAAGACCTATACGAATGACACCAAGGACGTAGTGCGATCAGCACCGACTCGGATGAGGTTCATGACTGATTAATATTGACGTACCTCTCCATTCCAACATAATACGTCCCCACCCCCCATGTGAGGTTGCACGATCGGTGCATTACCTCTCAGCCGAAGCTCAGAGGCATAGAATTCCAATATATGCCCTCTCGAGGTTTTGGAGGGGCTACATGCCGCGCTGCGAGTTGGAAAGTCGATGGACACTGCGTGTCGTGCATCTGGACCTAATACATCCAGTTTTCAAGGTTCGAAGGTACTTTAAATTGTGTCTGGGTGTATACGGGCCCACCTCGAGCTGCGTTTGCACGCTTTAACTTGTCAGCTATGATACGGAAAGCATTTTCATCTGCAGAAATCTTTTCCTGCTTATAGGGCGTGCGTAAGGAGCAGAAGATCCCGCACATGAGGGTAGCATGAATGAGGTGAAAAATAAGCTCCACTCCGAGTCACACTGACCCAAGTGATCGATCTGTGTCCGGCCCATTACTGCCAGAATTCCTCAGGCTGCCCACAGTTCGCAGTGCGTGCTAACTCACAATTCACGACCTAGACGCTAGCATCGCTTGGAAGGGAACGAGCATGGTTTCACAATTGTAGACTAACAGCGAAGCTTCATTTTATTTCTAGTCTGTATCGTACGCCCACCCGGTTACAATCGCTGTGTGTCAGTGACAAGAAGCCCCAGGGGCACACGTAGAATCTATAGGTACACAAGGCTAGCATGAACGTCATGTTTAGGCAGAGTATGTGCTGGCGGACACGTTCCCGCCACGACCAGTCCAGTTGATGTCTGAAATATTGTGAGTATGTATATGGACAATTAGCAATCATTGGAAACGTACGAATGTCTTCGCCTTTCTTGAGCTTCGCGTTTTCCCTTCCGGGGAGGACACGGAAGGTGTGTGCACCAAAGTAGTCACGCTTTAAAGGACACCACAGGTCAGTGAAAGGTAACATCACGCACACACGCAACACGCACCTGCGCCTGAAGGAGGTTAGCGGGGACAATTTCACTCCTGTAGCCATCGAAGAAGGCAAGAGCAGTGCTAAAGGCAGGGGCAGGTATTCCCCAGAGAACAGCCTGAGCTATAATGCGTCTCCAACCAGGCTGTGCCTTGTGGACAGCTACAGAATAGATTGGGTATTGCATTGAGAAAGCATACAATTAGCCAAACATACCCTTGTTGAAGAAGTCATCGAAGAGGAGGGATTCGAGTTGCGGGTTCTTTTCGTATGCGGAAGTGATATCACCAAGGAAAACACTCTTGAAATACATGGACATTAGATAATCGGGCCAAGGTGTGTGATGCATTGACAAACCTTGATAATGCACCCACCACGCCACATGCGGGCAATGCCAGCATAGTTCAAGTTCCAACTCAACTGCGCCGTACGTTAATAAACTCGCCTCTCTCAATAGCGCATCACGAACCTCCTTGGCGGTCTCCCTCATAAGCATGAAGCCTTGTGTGTATGAGATGATCTTGGAGGCGTAGAGAGCCTGTTCGAGATCATCGATGAATTGTTGTTTGTCACCGCGGAAGGGCTCCCTTTGCGGACCAGCAATGACCTTGCTTGCACGCGCACGCTCTTCCTTGATAGCGGACAAGCAACGTGCGAACACAGCCTCACCGATCAAGGTAACTGTATGATTGCATCAGATTCATTATCAAGTCAGAATTCGATGTCGTCGTGGGATAGTGCGACATACCTGCGGTGCCAGCGTCAAGAGCAGCAATGGCTGTCCACTTGCCAGTGCCTTTCTGCCCGGCTTGGTCCAAGATCTTGGTGACGAGAGGAACGCCATCATCATCGTTGAACTTCAAGATATTCGCGGTGATCTCAATGAGGAAGGAATCGAGAACACCCTTGTTCCACTTTTCAAATATCTCTGCAATCTCTCGCTCATGAAGGCCAAGGCCACGCTTGAGGATGTCATAGGCCTCGGCAATCAATTGCATGTCACCGTATTCGATACCTGCGATCGAATCTGAGTCTCAAGAAAGCAAAAGGAAATGTAGAATGATATACCATTGTGTACCATCTTGACATAGTGACCGGCACCGGTCTCACCGACCCAGTCACAGCAGGGCTCTCCATTGACCTGAGCAGCAGCAGCCTGGAAGATTTCTTTGATGGAGGGCCATGCATCGGGTGAACCACCAGGCATGAGGGAAGGGCCGTATCGAGCACCTTCCTCGCCACCGGAAACACCTGAGCCAACAAACAAGAGGCCCTTGGCCTCGAGTTCCTTGGCGCGGCGGATGGAGTCAGGGTAATGTGAATTACCACCGTCAATGATGATGTCACCCTTCTCGAGGTAGGGCTCGAGCTGGGAGATGAAGCTGTCAACTGCAGGACCGGCCTTGACGAGGAGGATAATCTTGCGCGGACGCTTGAGTTTTGCGACGAGCTCTTGGATGGAGTGTGCGCCTTGGACGTTGGTGCCTTGAGGAGAGAAGGATAAAGGGGGGAGTGGGGGGAGTATGATATCATCTCGTACCCTTGGCCTCGTTGGCGAGGAAATCGTCGACTTTGCTGGTCGTGCGGTTATACGCGACGACGGTGAAGCCTTTGTCGTTCATGTTCAAAATCAAATTTTGACCCTATAACAGATCAAGACCGCTGAGTGGAGGGGCGGAACAGAATATGCACACCATGACGGCAAGGCCAATGAGGCCGATATCACCGCTGAATTGAAGACTGGTTAGCAGTATTGACGGGTGGTGCGAGGAGAAGAGACGTACGTTGGTGCAGACATTGTGAGGAAGGCGGTGAAGGTGGAAGATGGAAAGATGGAATTGCGGACGTAAGATGGGAGGTGTCCGATGGATTAGATTAAGGGAGTCCCAGCGGACCGTAGCGTGAGATACGGACAGGAAATTCCTCCCATGCTGACTCGGAATGTCGGCCATGGCTGACAAAAGTCGACTGTTTTGTCTTGTCACCACCTGCTCGCCCAGCCTGTATCTGGGTGTGCTTTCCATGGGGTACAGCGAGAGAAAATGCGTTCAAAAATGTCAATCGTTCAGCGAGACCTGTCCTACGAGACTACACGCTCGTGCAATGCCCTGCCTGAGCGGTGTGACCAGCGCTGTTTTCACGGCTGATTTTATTGTCTCCGAGGTGCATCGCAACGGCTAACGGCGGACACACGCTGGCTCGACCGTGTGCAGAGTACTGGCTGGCGTGGATTCGAGTCTAGCATATCAGTATCCTATCTTGATATTTACTTATGGCCCTCCCCTATCTCCAGGATTCATCCACCCACTTGGATCAGGATATCGTTTGCCAAGGATGGTTGCTCAAGAAGAGGAGGAAAAAGATGCAGGGTGCGCAGCTCGAGTCTTGACGTACCACACTCCACGACCCACCGCACCCGCAGGCTTCGCGCGCCGCTATTTCGTCCTGCACCAGTCAGGCACATTGTCATATTCATTAGATCCTAAACACCCCGTTCGCGATCGAATATTCCTACCCCATGCCGCGCTCTCCACCGTCGTGGGGCGCAAGGATATTCATCTAGACTCAAGTACTGCCACATTTCACATCAAATGTCTGAGCTTGGAGGACTTCAGTACATGGATGACCGCTTTCAGGCAAGCAGAGCGCACTGATAATTCTGCCGTCCTGTGTGAACAATTTCAAGCAGGAAATTCATCGTAACAGATGGCCGCCGGTCAAGTGCAAGTAAGTTGACTCCCAGGCTGACCCATTCTCAACGGAACAAATCTAGTACCATTGCCGAGGACATGGGGTCGGTATGTACACTGAGGCTTTTCACAAGCATGCGATCTTCACCGCTGGCAGGCCATTGCTGAGTTGGAAAGCGCGATCGCAGCACTTCATACCGAGGACCCATCTAAGAAGAACAGTTCTCTCAAGTCCAAGTCGGACAAGGAGAAATCCAACAATCACAGAGATGTTGGCTCGGTTTTCAGTAAATTCAAAAAGTGTAGGTTTCAGTGTGTATCAAGGACGCCGACTCCCACTGAACCATACGTGTCTCTGACAGCCGGACCCCATGTCACTCATGAAGATGGCACTTTGATTCGTCCCAATCCAGACACTAGCATCAACATCCACCTTCAACGTGCCCATATCGCACTCGAGTCCCTCAAGGCCCAGCACGTTGCTCTATTAAGGTCACTCTATGCGGTGCAAAACGATACACTGCCACCGTCGATGCGTGGGTCCCCGCTACCGAAGACTGCTGAGGAGAAAACCGACGAGCTTCTGACTGCATCCGGCTTCTCCGCTTCGTTGAGCCATCAGTCAAATAGGATATCATCCATGACGGATTTGAGTGATGGCGCGCCTGTCGAATGGTTCGATGCAGAAGATAATTTCGGAGAAGAATTTTTGCTCGAGGACCCAACACCTGAAGAGGAGAAAGCACGGATTGTATTGCAATGCGGGAATTCGAGCCTAAACGGGTACGGAAGCGCATCCAGCGACGAGGAGGACCATATACCACTGAAAACTGTCCGAGATGATTCTTCTTCTTCTTCATATGCACGTCAAGTTGCCAGGCGAACTCACCTTCCTTCAGGGCCCGTGGGTGATGAAGGTAGTTTATTCGCTATGCTGAAAAAGAATGTCGGCAAGGTATGTTTTGGTTACCTCACCTCGTGATGGAGTTAAGATCTCTGTCTCTAGGATTTATCAACCATAGCATTCCCTGTGTCATTCAACGAGCCTTTGACTCTCTTACAACGAACAGCTGAGGAACTGGAGTACCACGGATTGCTACAACAGGCAGCTGAAGCTAATGAGCCAGTCGAACGAATGTGTTTCGTTGCGGCGTTTGCGATATCCAGCTACGCGCACACGAGGCATCGCTCCGGAAGGAAAGGGTTGTAAGTGGTACTTGTTATGTATGGGAAGTTATGTTAAAGTTCTTGTCAGCAATCCGATGCTTGCAGAAACATTCGAGGATGTTCGGATGAAATTTATTGCGGAGAAGGTTTCGCACAATCCGGTCGTCATTGCCTATCATGCCGAGGGAGATAGATGGGAACTACATGGCACGTCTGCTGGGAAGACCAAGTTTTGGGGTCAGTCGTTGCAGTACCTCGCTCCCATGCGAAGCGTGCACGCGAGTAACCTCACATTTCCTGTAGGTAAAAGCTTAGAAATCATTCCTTTAGGCACGACACAGCTCAAGATAGGGGATGATCAATATGAGTGGTAAAATAAACTATTGTATGCGAGTGTAATGGTGTTAATTTATTCGTGCAGGAACAAACCATCCTCTTTCATGCGAAATCTGATGATGGGAACGAAGTACCTCGAACACTGCGGAAAGATGACGATTAAGAACACGATCAGCGGAACCAGTTGTGTCGTCGACTTCAAGCAAACAGGTTACTGGGGCGCCTCTAACGAAATTGCTGGTGCCGTGCTCTCAAGGTCTGGGGACGTATGCGCACGCATTGAGGGCAAGTGGGACGACCAGATCGTACTTGCCCTTGATTCTTCGCATCTTCGCGTGCTTTGGCGCATCACGCCGTTCCCAAAACAGACTATGGAATATTACGGGTTCACAGCGTTCGGGATCACTTTGAATGAGATTACCAGCGACCTCGAGGGCAAGCTCCCGCCCACTGACTCGCGATTTCGACCAGACGTGCGTGCACTTGAAGAAGGAAACGTCGATGAGTCCGAGGCACATAAAACGCGTTTGGAGGAATCCCAAAGAGATAGACGAAGACGCGGTGCAGACCGAGCCCCTCAGTGGTTTAAGCAGGTCGGTGAAGACTGGAAATACAATGGGGGCTACTGGGAGGCGAGAGCGACGGGATGGAGAGAAGCTCCGGTCGAACCTCTCTGGTGATAGTCGCTGGAAGTTTTAAATGGTTGTCCATTGTTCTACGTGTAGTGCTGGGTGGAGTCTTAGAATAGGGTTGACACCCAAATGAGGAAGTGTAGGCACATGTTTGCAAGCTGGAATCAAAGGCCATCACTGACGACCACTGAGTACTGAGTAGACAGCGGTGATGATCATGTCTATGCTAGTCCTCCAACGAGGCTCGAGTCATTCGAGACGCGTCCTGCAACGTTGTCTTGCGACGCATGCCCCAACCTTCGAGAAGGACTGCTCTTCCATCACTCCACCTTATGCCGAACTACTTCAAAAGCTAGAGCGTGTACGAAAACTGCTCAACAACAGGCCGCTGACACTGGCAGAGAAGATTCTATATAGCCATCTAGCTGACCCGGAGAAGAGTTTATCTCGCGGCGGAACCATCAGAGGCGAAACCTACTTGCAGCTCAGCCCACAACGGGTGGCCATGCAGGATGCCTCGGCACAGTTGAGTCCTTCCTGATTTTTTTGATCGACCTACTCAACGCGCACTAGAATGGCATTGTGAGTCCCGCTGCGTGCGAGAGATCTTCGAGTTTACACGGTCCCAGATTGCAATTCATGAGTGCTGGCCTCTCTCGATGCGCTGTGCCCACAAGTATACATTGTGATCATCTCATCCAAGCAGTCGATGGCGCATCGTCAGATCTTCAGGTGGCCGCTGTTTTTCTATGAGACTGCATGACTAATGCATGATTATAGCGGTCTATTGTTTCCAACAAAGAGGTTTTCGACTTCCTGGAAAGCGCTGCTCGGAAGTATGGAATCGAATTCTGGAAGCCTGGGTCAGGTATCATTCATCAGATTGTACTCGAAAATTACGCCGCTCCTGGGATGCTCATGTACATACTTTTCCTTGTGGTGTATGCACGGACTAAATATTTTGTACAATATAGGCTAGGCACCGGTGTGTTCTCAAACCCTATCGAGTCTACGCAGAAACAGTGATGTCAATCTATAGATTCTCATACCCCAAACGCCGGAGGGCTTGGCTTGCTTGCCATCGGTGTTGGTGGCGCAGACGCTGTGGATGCCATGACCGGTACGCCTTGGGAATTGAAAGCCCCCCATGTGGTCGGTAAGATCTTCATCATGTGTGGAGTCCGCTACTTCATCATGTCTCCAGGCGTTCACCTTACGGGCCAGCTCAGTGGCTGGGCGACTCCCAAGGATTTGATCTTGCATCTCGCAGGAAAGCTCACTGTTAGAGTACGCTTACCTTAACACCCGCGGGGATACCTATCAATCAATTTGTAGGGTGGCA
>JBBPSC010000011.1:0-65436 GCA_038093395.1 Baorangia bicolor
CATTGTAATGCCATGAGTGCGTCCATGAGAGAGTTGTTTCTTGCCGGGGCCTTAGGAGGGCCTATCAAAGGGGTAGGTTTCCCCGACAAAGGATACGAGCGCAGCTAAAATGGTAATGACCTCAGCGCCAGCAGGACACAACGGCCTGACCTCATCTGACATGCCCTTGCAATCACGATCTAGAATCCGAGCTACAGATGCGTGGCACCAACTTGACGAACCGGGTCCAACATCCTGCACACACCTTGGACATGATTCATTGCATTATCCTGACATGCATGATGCGAGACGTTCACCCGCAGTGTATGGATTGCGAGCAGGTACAGATCAACTCTTGTGCGGCATGCAACATGAAGCACGGGGTACTATGACTCAGCCTAACATGTTAACAAGACCACTATCGGCGGGATGACACAGAGTGCAACTGATGCGGCAGCACAATCGCCACCAACCCTCTTCGCATCCGAGGAGCCAGAGATGAAGAAACCTTTGCGCCGAATATCTGAACATCCATGCTTCTAGGGTATCCGATACTTTGGACCTCGCTTCCTCGTTTCGTATTATCCTGTGACTTGGGAACCACCCATCCCCCGGTAGAAGTAAGCCCCGCATTGGGGTCCCAACGGTGTTTGCATGGACAATGTGATAACCGCCGGTTGCTTCGATAATCGTACCGGGAAGCCCGGGGAAAGACGAGAATACCGGGCTGTTGCACGTCATGAACCGACCTCTGGGGCTCTGTAAGACCGAGCTCACTTGTGGGGATATCGGAACCATTGGAGGACAGCTGGAACCGAGCGCGATTGAGGCAACTTAACGTTACGGGGATCATTTCTTGTCTTTACGCCGTGGATAGTCGTTTATCAACGCCAGGGAGAATTGCGTGTCCCATCATCCCTGCAGTTTCGTTGGAGCTACTATGTAACGTTCGCTCAAAGACCACGGTCGATTGTCGGTTAGTAAACACAAGCGAGGTCTGTTCCTGGATACATCTAGGGATGCAAGTAGGTTCGCATTAAGTCTCAAGAGACACATAGGAGTATGTGCAACGTAGACGGGGTTATCTGAGCTGCCTTTTTTAGACTATGAAGATGCTGTGGACTGGAGTGTTCCCAGTCCCAGGATCAGTACGTACTGTCGTCCATCGCAACTTCCCCTCCTTCGCATTTGCGGTGGCCGACATTCAAGGACTTACCCCTGAATCTGAACTCGCCGAGGGCAGATGGAGAAGATCTCAGACACCGTTACCTCTGTGTTTCACATCGCTATCAAGGACAAACGTCCTGCCGCCTGCGCATCCGGGGACGGTGCCACTGTCTGGAGCGACACCTTCGGGTTAGGATGGCGGTTTGGCATCTCCTACAATCCGCACGAGTGGTTTGCAAAGGTCCGCTTGTATCTTGACCATAATCACACCCACACAGAGCAAGATCAAGCCACCGTAACTGTCTCCCTGAGAGATACCGCCGATAAGGATGCCAAGGGGCTCAAGGAGAGGGTGACCACGATCATAGATTTTGGTCATGGTCAACCCGCTCTCCTTGGCTCATGGTCCCCATCCGACCTTGCTTTGCGTCCCTACGTGTCGCTCACGCTGACTACAAAGGCGCGGCTCCCTCAGCTCGTCACGGACCCCCTTACTTCAACGTCGCTGGCATTACGCCAATCCATGGAGAGTGGTGACTTTGTAGATACCAAATTCTACGCGTTCTCCGCCAGGCGTCCCGGAGCCACCGCTGGAAAGCCACGGGTCGTGTATGCCAATAATAACAGCATTGGGTTGGTACTACCCAAGTGTACTTTGAGTACGGATAATGCACCCCTTGCATTGCACCTCGAGCTTATACCATGGCAGGAGCAAAGCAGGCGATTGGATTGGCTCCCTCATTCCTGGTCAATATGACCAGCGACCACCATATCAACGGAGATTCCGTACTTCACGAGTATGACTATGAACAAGATAGCGATCTCGATGACGAAGAAGAGGATGACTTGGATAGCATTGCCAGTGGAGTTCAGCACGATACCTTCCCTGGTGAGTTTCAAACAGGATCGTCCTCAAAGCCGCATATACCCGGTAAGCTTCTCTTTCTTCCGATGTTCCGAGTTTAACGGACAATGCTTCAAGGAGGCATCCATGACGGTATGGAGGACGAATTGCCGGCAGAACCACCCGCCTACTCCGTCAGTACCTGTCGGACGATACTCGTGAAAGGTGTGGCGTACAAAACGTGAGTATGGTTAATGCCTACCGAGTACTAGTACCCTAGAACTGGCGTTGTTCTTTTCAGGTGGCTTTCATACATCTATTTCAGATACTCGGGCCAGGTGTCGTTCCTGCCCTTGAAGTCGGCTCAGAGCTCTTCCAGAAGGCGCTCTAATGATCCCAGTCAGCCCCCTTATTGCTCCCCAAAGTCAATGTATCGACTTGCAGCCAGTGTAAGCAATATTCTGGCAAGTTCCGGCACATTCACGGGTTAATATTGTACGTTTGGCAGGTGGGGGATGAAAGAATGAAAGAACTTGCCTTTCGTGCCATTAGAGAAGGATTGTCAAAGGATAACATCGTCGAGGAAGCTTTCTCGTGGTTCACGGCACAGTAAGTTGCCTGAAATTGCGTTATTCAGGTCGTGGATACTAGTTCATGATCGTGCCCTGTCTCACAGATATCCGATCATTTCCGAGTATGAAGTTGACAGAGTGTCCGAGTTTAGGAGATCAACTGAAGTTTCATTAGCACTCAAGCTTCAGCTGAAAGCAGTATCGCTTGGGGAGAAGCCATGGGCCGAAGATGTTCTTATTGCAATCATGGAGAGGTTAAACTCGGCGTCTGAACCATCAACTTAATCCTATCCTGTCTTGCTCACATTCCAATGTTGTTTTGCCGGTACCATGAACTTGTCGCTTGTATATCCTCTGTATCATTTAGGTCCCATGTTAACCCATACTTTTCCTGGCAGCCCCCAGATTCCCCCTCGCCTGACTACTTCGTCCATTCCACGTGTGTCAACCCCAGCTGAAGCCTCTACTTTAACGCCACAATCAGAGCCAATACATCCACCTTTGTTGTTGAACTCGCCGAAAGAGGCGCGAAGCTCGACCATACCCGCTGCGGGGGCCCGTGCGGGATTCGAGAGGACGATCATCGGTGCAGGACGTGACGGCACAGGAGAATTCGATAACTCCATGCCCATCCCAGCCATGGAAATGTCCATTCCAGAATTCATACTCATACTCAGCCCGGGGATTTCCATGTCCATCTCGATATCAGTAGATCCAAAAAGACTTCCAGAGCTGGAACCACCGGAGATTGGAGGCGGTCCGACGCCAAGCCCTTCGAGTCCAAAGTGAGATGCGTTGGGACCCATTAGGGGCGGTAGCATTGCTGAAGGAAGATACACCGACACGGGGATCGAACGTGGTGTGACCGTTCCAGCAAGAACGGAAGCAAGTAGTTCCAGCGATACAGATTCTTCCGCTTGAGGGTCTGATGCAGGGAGCACTGACGTCGGATCTTTTTGTGCAAGTGTGGTGCTGTCTGGTTGCCATTGTAGCATACCCAACAACTCGTTCAACCAACACTGCTCCCTCACGATCTGAAAGCGGAGCGTGAGAGTTTGTTGAGGAATGGAATCACACACCGCGAAGCGGTGATGTACCACGTACGTCCAGAATGTGCGATACCTCACTGGCTGTTTTCACAGGGACCTCTTGTAACAAAAATCCCGGCTCTTGTGGGGCCGCAAGCCGCAAGCTAAGTGGCGGATGAGCTTGACTTGGTGAATTCTGATAAAGTCACCAGCTTGAGAACCGATCTCCGGGCAAGTTCCGCCACCTACGTATATAGCCTTGTAGTACCCTGCGGGTGAACCATTATTTAACTTTGTGACGCAATGTCAGCAGAATCATTGATGAAAGTCAGGCAAGAAGTAATAAAGCTGTCTGGCGACAACGGACCCGTAGAAAGGTAAATCGATTGTCACAAACTGCCATTCGGCAGATATAAAAGGTCACCGGTTGAACGGAAGTGAGAGAACCGGTCCCGAGGACGCCATGCACGGGTCTGCGTTAAGAATAGGACATTCTGGCTTGAACCACTTACCAGAAGATCCACCCAACTTCCACTATCAACCGACTGAGCATGCGACGGACCCATCATGAACCCATTGAACGCAAGGTTGCCCATGTTCATTCCTGTCACCGGGCCGATGGATCCAAAAGGACCCAAGTTGCCTAAACCAGCGCCTGTAGAAGAACCTGCTGGGACACTCATGTTCATCAGGACGTCTGTGGACATGTCCGCCGCTAGAACAGCCTGTATCGCACGTAGCCGACTCTGCGAGACTATTATACCACAGTTAGTCGGCTGATGCCTCGACCTGGATGGGCGGTCGAATTCAAGGACCCAAGAATGAGAAGGAACCTGGGGAAAAGTATGGCCGGTTGGAAAGTTAGACTGCGGGGATGCCCCAACACCTTCAGACGAAGGGACAAGTTTTAGGCGTGCGATCGTGGCACCATCATATTTCCCCGAAAGGGCCGTGGTCAGATGCGCGACAGAAATGTCGATGGAAGGATTGGATTTGCTTGTTTGGGGCTGCGCAGTTGGTGAGGACCGGAGGAGGCGAAAGTATGACAGAGGGGAAAGCCACACAAGGAAGGACAAGGATGGTGCGTCGAGATACAATAAGGGTAAGGGATTTCGAGCAAGCAATTTATCGAGAGGCTGATGCTTTAACCTATCCATCGATCAGCGTCAATAAAGGCTAGTCTGAACAAAGAAATAACGTACCCAGTAGATTTTTGGGCATCAAGGAAATGCTGAGCTGCGGTGACGGGTTCCATAAACCACCGGATTCCTCGTTCACCCTCAGCGACTGCTAACGAATCCAGCATCATGAGGTAGCGTAGATGGTCCTGCACAACAAGACCAAGGTAAGCGGCTTCAATCGCCGGATCCTCTGCCTGTGTGTGGTGAGCTGCAGCGAGTGATGCCCGATTTGCTGCATCAACCCATCTGGCTATGTCCCTGGCGAGAAATGCATCCAAGTCTGGTGCTGCTGGTGGGCCATTAGCATTGTTGTTACCAACAGCAAAGGAGGTCTTGACAACTACTCTGCCGTCGATGTCAACGTCGAGGACTAAAACTTTACCCGCCATCATTATGGTCGTGGCAGCGGACGTTCCGGAACTGTCGATGAATGCCTCCATACCCACTGCATGGCCCCATTCCTCGAGCCTAGTGGGAGATGGCGGGGCAGTATCAGGGAAGACCATGACACGCCGCTCTGCAGAGAGAGAAGTAGCAGTAGCGCGTGATAGTGCAATGGATGTGGACATTGCAGTATGTTGCTTCATGAGACTGACGAGTTTGGACGTTTGATCGGAGGAGGGAACAGCGCTGAGTTGGGACAGCGCATGGTTGAGCTGAGTGGTCGCGTTGAGTATGGTGTTGAGGCGTGTCAGAGCCGCCGAGTATGAGGTGCTGAATGGATGAGGAGTATAAGGTCCATCAGGGGTTGGCGGGACGGCGAGCACATCGTGCACCACAGCGAGTAATGATGGTCGTGATTCCATTAGAGCTCTGTCGGGTTCTTGAAGTCGAGGTCACCTCCAAAGTCAGTGGCCCATAACCAAGTAATCCGCTTACCATTTGAACTTTGGTTCAGCAATGTGTCTAAGAAATCGTTGAGGTTGATAACTTAGACCATAATCGATATGAGCCGCATCTAAATACTGGATTCATCCTCGAGCTTTCCATCCTCCTTTGGTGTCTCCTGTTCCCACACCATAGGTCCACAGCATTCCTCCAACATCATGATAGCGGAAAAACTGGAGGAGCGATGGACACCCACAAGAATTGAGGCCACCTTTGCCGTCCATTCGCCTCCAAGATCAGGCGATATCTCTGTCGACCTCCCGCTACTAAATCTTGGGTGGACCTTCGCTTTGTCGTTGACCCCTGATAAACAAGCGGCTCGCAAGGGATTAAAGAAATATTCAAAATCGATCAAACCATGCAAGTGGATTCCCGCAGCGTTCTCCTTTCGTCGACACGATAGCACAATTCCTTGGGAGAACACATCCATACATGCTCAACTTTCGTTTGCTATGGAACAGGATGACTGTGCCAGTGGCACCCTGTGCACTCCGTGCGACAGTATGGTCAGCAACTCGACGTCGCTTGGTACTATGAAGGTCGTCTTGGCACACACCCCTTCATTGGAACTCCCATTAACAACATCCTGCACTCTTTCATTGCTCCAACCCATCAAGGTCTGGCTCACTGTGACAATTTCAGAGTGTCCATTCGCCAATGGACTCTTCCAAGCTACTTCTGGCAGCGTTAACGCAGCGGAAGTCCAGGCATGGTTAGTCAGACGGAGCGGTGGTGACCCTGCCTTAAGTCGATCACTCGGGACCGGAAAACTTTTCGACGTGAAATTCTTAACCTTCTCGACACGTTCTACTTCTGGAAACACCAGAAAGCTCCTTCCGACCTATGCCTCGCTCTCCGTCTTAGAAGAACACGTTAACCTACCGTCTGGTCAGCGAAGGTGTATTTTTCTAGCAATGTCTAACTGATAGTTTCCAAGCTAAAGTCGGAGAGGGATGGACAAGTGCACTAGCGGCACTGAATCGCCGTCATAATGCCGATGCAAAACGTGTCGGGGAAGTTTTGTGTCCGAACGACTACGAATACGAGCTTGATAGCGATCTTGAGGATGAAGACGAGGCCTCATCTCCTGTGGAACCATGTGAGCGTAATCTAGCTACACCTGAAGGTAGATCGTCTATCCCGATCTTGTTTGCACGCGCTTACTTTGGGACCCCGGACAGGCCAACAATCAGAAAGCAGCGCCAGCTCAGGCTGTTTATCTTCCTTTGAGCTGGATGGAGGTCGGTAATACATCGCCGTTCCTTTGTGGTTTCTCAATCACGTCTAGCCAGTGACAAGGACTCGGTTGATTACCAACCCGAGGAAGTAGTCAAAGGTCCAGGAGAGCCACCCCATTTGTTTTCAGCGGCTGCAGCCGGCTACGAACGAACGGTTTTGGTAAGGTTCGCAGCCCATAGGACGTGAGTGATGTGATGCTTGAAAGTGTGTACTGGATGGTACTTGACGGGAATGCAGGTGGCATGCTTTCTTGTGGTATTGTTACACTGGTCACCTCGAATTCAGAAAATTGAAGTCGCAAGTTGAACCCGGTACGCGGCACCTTCGTGTATCACATCTCGAAGACGGGCCGCCCTCTTGTTCACCCAAATCGATGTACCGACTAGCGGATCTCGTACGCATCCTTGTAAGATGGATTCAAATGACGCAGAGTGCTAACGTGTTTTTAAGGTCGGCGATAAGGTCCTCGAGGCTAAGGCCCTAGAGGCTATCAAAGAAGGAATGACCGAGACAAATATCCTGGACGAAACGTTCTCCGTCTTCACATCCAAGTCAGTGACTCCTCATACCGTGGGACCGTCGCTCACAAGTATGAATAGATACCCTGATGTTCAAGAAGCCCAGCTTAGTGTCCTCATGGAGCAATGCGGGTCACCTGAGGTCAAGAAAGCATTTCTCAAAGCGATGTTGAAGTTCAGTAATATGCCTCATGCAGTGTCCGCGCTCTCAGCCTTCTACGACAGGCTTGCGGCGTGAAACTATGAGTATTTTTCGCTTGTTAGCTACGTGTCCCAAGTGTATTGTGTACCAACGACGTATGCTGTACGATTTTCATGTCGACGTCTCTAATTATAGGAATCGAACATCGCGAACGGCGTGGCGTGAACAAGAGGCGAGAAGGGTTTGGACGCAGACAAACTGTGCTGTATTGCTCAGACTTAGTATCATTCGTTGGCATGCATGCATCATGCACCATCTCCTCGACGCAACCGATTGAACTTGGGTAACATCTCCCGGAGATACTCAGCATGTTTGATCCGCAAGTCAGCCTCCTGGACCTTGCCTCTACCACTCCAGATTCGTTTCTCCGCAGCGGGACCATATATGGAAGTGTATTCGTCCAAAATCTCGTCCTCAGTTGGTACTACCAGACAACTTGCGCCGATGACACAGAAGTTGGATATTCGCACCGTATGATGCACGCGCGCTCGAGTGGAAACGGTGTTGTTGTTTCCTATGGAAGGTGACTCGACGCCTGAAAGAGCCGTGAACATCAGCGACGGCCGAGGAAGACAGGACATACGACAGCCGATTTCGAACAAGTTGTTGTCTCCAATGCGCATCACCTCTTTGCGACGGTTGACAATGATAGCGGCCTCTTCGATGATACAGCCCGAGCCAATGACGATAGGCCCTCCAAGAGCAAAGATGGTAGCCTTTGGATGAACTACAGAGCCTGGTCCGATGGTGATGTCGCCTTTGAGATCGACATCTTGACAAACAACCGCTTTCGAATGAATCGTAAACTTGTCCCGTCTAAGATGACGAAGATCAGTTGACTGGCGGCATACGGAGTTGAAGGCTTCGGTGTGTTCACTCACATGGGTGGCATGAACAAAGTTCAATTTACTACGCCAGCTGTATGTTCTCCGAGGTCGCTTCCGACATTTGCCAACTTGACTGAGAGTTCGCCTGAGTTCGTGCACGCGCATCGAAATTCTTGTTGTGTTTCGCACTCGCAAAGCATATGCCATCGTACTACAAAATCTTCCCCAGCCCTCAAAGCTTCATGGACCTCCTCAAGATAATTAATGTATACAAGCAGTATTTCCGTGCTAAATTTATGGTACTGGAAATAAGATCAATAAGTAATTTGGTACTAATCAAGTTGGCTTTTCGAAATGTGCATGCTCCCCCCACCGCTCCCAAGCTTGGTCTCCAACGTGTCTCATCGCGCGTAATATCTCTTTTCTGATTGACCACCACCCTTCTCGTCGGATGGTCTCGTACGAATCAAACATCGTCCACGATCGTGACGTAGAGAGAGTACCACTGAAATACGAACTCCCTTGAATCGGTGTGAATTCAGGATATAAAGGGTCATAATATGTCGTATAGAAGAGGCGATGAGCCTCCGCATGGGCATATCTGAAGAAAGAGATCAGATCAGGATGCGTCTATGCGAACATTATGGTACCTCCACATTGCCAAGACGAGTAATAACTGAATAATGACGCCGCAGTATATGATGATAGTGTTCCAGGATTTCTTGGTGGTCACCGGCTGTGTAAGGCGTGAGTGTCACAGAGGAACGCGGATCCTAATGTGCATACCAGAAGCCCACGAGTCCAAGTGGAGAATTTGCTGTTGCGACGCAGATCGTGTTGTTTAGCTGTTTCTAGATGGAGATTATGGGCGAGCTGGTTCCGGGCGAGCCGAGCTGCCTTGGAGACTTCTTCCAGTTGCTCGAGATGACTGGAATTGAGTTCGAGATCTTCGGACCTAGCAATCGATCAAGTAGTTCATTTACAGCCTCCTAGCAAACATAGAAGACAACCAACCTGTCAGTATCGCTCAAGCTTTCAGCCAAATCCCTGAGTGCCTTCCTCATACGGGCTAATGCCTCAGCATGTCCAACCGGGATATCATCCGAGACAACAGAGACATCTGCTTCAAACGACCTATCTGTTCTACCTTCCGATGCATCAGGGATCTCCACGGTGTCATCAACTTCCCTCCCCATAGCGTCAACAATTCGCACCATACTATGGCGAGGGGTGGATGGCGATGTGGTCGTCTTCCTTTCTGCATCCGCATGGCCATTCGGGAGGTACATCAATGATTCTGCAGTCCCTTCTTCGTCAACTCTTTCCCTCCCATAAGCATCCACCAATCGAACAGCCGGGGATTTCCGAAGCGACCGTGGAGATGGTACATTTTCTCGAGAGATCGGTGTTGTGGGTCGTTCTGGGGTAACAGGTCTATGTGGTACAGTCGATGTCGACGTCGGCTGTGGAACTTCATTTGCAACCACTTCAATGTGCTTGTCAGTCCCGCGGTCTGTGGTCAGCTCTGGTAATGGCAGCTCAGGATTTGCCAATCTTATAGCAGATATAGGCGAATTCGAGTGTCCTTCCGTTGCAGAAGCCTCTGATTCGGCTACGTCGAAACGAACTTTTAATAGGCCCTTCCTCCTGCCAAGCGACCCATACTGAGATTGATCCGTGCCATTGCTTAGGAGCGCAGATTGGCCTGGAGTTGCCATCCATGCACCCGGCGGCGCGGGCGTGCGCAAGGGGAGAGATCTGGCTCGTGACAATGTTCCTACCGGGGTAAGAAGTCCATCTTCACCTGTATTGTCAGTCTCAGTCTCGGTGCGTGTGTGGGGGTAGGAGTTAGCGCGGGGTAACGGGGTGGACGTGGATGTTGGAGGTGTCGACTCCAAAGGGAAAAAAGCCTCGGGGGAAGACGATCGATGGCCGAACTTGGGTGGCAATGGAGTCACAGCCCAAGCACCGGGCGGTTTCGGTGTCTTGGTCAATGTAAAATTTGAGTTGGCATCGACACGTCGGTCCTTTATAGGCGTACCCCCAAGCGCATCGTCATCCGACGATGACGGTGGACCAGGAAGATCCGGGAGGTCGTGTGGGGGCGAAGGTGTTCGAAAGTCTAAGATAGAACTACCGAGCGACGTTGGACGTGGAGGTGTCACAAGGGCAAACGAAGGGGACATTTCAGAAGTGGGTAATTGTGAACCGGTGCCGACAGAAGGGGGAGTATCAGGAGGAGTTGCACTGGCAGATGGCTCTCCTGGCGAGGGATTCGGAATTTGGGAACGTGGTGGATCGTTCACCTTTTGAAGGGACGCTTCGTTGGGAATAGAGGCTGGGATTCCAAATTGAGGGGAACCCTGTGGAGAGGGTGACGTCAAGACTTCCGTGTCAGTGTCCGTGTCAATCTCTTCTGGGATGGGATTTGGAGGATTACTCTTGGGTGTGGTAGATTGAGGAGGAAGATCGATGACAAACTCTTCATCACTGGCTAAGATAGTGTTATAACCAATCCAGGGGTATAAACGTAGATGATGGCACACCTAGTACTATGTGTTCCTGACTCCACGAATTTCTGGCCGCAGGAGGTTCTCCGCGACTGCGCGGCTCAACAGCCTCAGTCAGTCCATTCTGATAATCCCGTTGAAAGGAAGATTCATCGCCAACGACATGCGTGAAGCTCATATCGCTAGTCGCATGGCCAACACTTGAGAAGCTTTTCATCCTGGAACGCACGGGTATCTGGCTGGACGTGATAGGTTCCGATGCCCTGCTCGATGGCCGAGGACCAGGAGTGGGCGAGGAAGTACTTCTGCGACGATCTGCAGGATCATCGAGCTCGAGCGGAGGGAGAGGACTGCGGGCGAAATTCCAACCAAACTTGGAAACGGCACCTGGCGTTTTGCCGGGGCTGAAACCACTTAGCGACGCAGATTGAGTATTGCCGACGACACTCTCGTCCAAACTCGAGTCTGGGCGATCGCCCGACTTGTGCAACAAAGCAGATGATGTAACAGAAGAGAAGTCCACCTTTGGTAACGCGCTCTGTAACTTGGTCGAGACCCGAGAAGCGTCTTGGTGTCCATTAGAGTCTCCCAGATGAGTTAGACTCGAAGTAGCACGAAGGGAATTGTCATCCTTGTTTCGAGCTTTGGGGTGAGAAACTGATGGAGATTTGGAAGTCGACCAATGGGGACGGGGAGAATTCCAGTTGCGTTCTCGTGCGTGTGATATTTCTTTTTTCTGTTCTTGCTCCCGCTCCTTCAATGAATCGCGGCTACTGGCTAAGGAGGCAGGAGATTCCGAGCGGAGGGATGTACGGGAGGACTTTCGTTGAAGAGATGCGTGGGTTGGTGTAAGATAAGGCGTCGCAGAGGGTGATCGGGGTGGATGAGTGTGTGAGTGTGAAAATGAGTGATTCGAGCTGGTACTCAAACTCGAGGATGGCCGGGACGGTGGGTGTCGTTTGTTCCATTCTCGTTCTCGCTCATGATTTTTTTCTCGGTCGAGCTCCGAAATTCGATCTCGATCTGGCAAGATTTAAGGTACGCGAAAAATGAGCCAGGAAAATACTGACAGTCCGCGTGAGAGCCGATTGAGCTGGGCCTGGAGCTGTGATCATCATCGAAGCTCCGGAGAGATGCAAGGCTGCCTCGTCTTTCCAGGTGTCTATGTACAGGCCTGGCAGCATTACTCTGTGACATTACGGATTCGTGAGAAAATGATTTTGTATGCGAAGGCGAGCGGAATTCTTGAGAAAGACGACGATGGAATTCTTGTGAGTGTCTGCGATGTATCTCCGGGGTGCTGGACCTTGACGGGAGTCTCGGGCGATTCCACTCCCGTTCGCGTTGGTGGTTGTGCTCCTCTCCTTGGGAACGATGTTCCCTACCTTTGATTAATAATGTGAGTGTATAATGCCACGTACGCGAGTAAATCGCCTACCAGTCCTCTCGTTCGCAGAAGAACTTGTTGTTGAAGCTGTCAATCGGTCCGATGCAATCAATGAAAGGGTACGTTCAATCTGCGAGTAAGTGACTTACAGTCGAGCTCGTAGCTTGTGCGTCTGGATTCTAGCTTCGAACCATTCTTGCTTCCTCTGAGTGAAGAGGATGGACGCGAATCGGACGGTATCGCAGTGGACTGTGCGACATTCGAAGCAGATGTCGAGGCTGCATTATGTAAAGACCTGAGGATACGTGTTGAAATTGGAATGACCATACCTTCGTTCTCGGAATTGAGAACATCACCCATTGCTCGTTGCATTTCCGAATCTTGCTCGAGGAGATCTACGTACAGATCAATCAAACGAAGGCATGCATTCTACCCCGAGACATACTGGATTGAAATGCCAGCTGGGATGACATTTGGAACGATGGGTGTGGAGTGATAGTGCTGACCGGCGGAGTTACGCGGTTGAAATGGGATGATGAAGTAGACGCCTGAGGATGATGTTGGGGGTTAGAGATGCTTGTAGATGCTAGAGATGAGTCTGATTGCATGAATGTTGAATGCCTGTGAAGAGAGAATACTCGACAACGTACGATCATATAATGGCTCCGGAAGGTTCTGATCCATCAGTTGTGATTGGGAAGACATGAGTCGCGCACGTAGGGTATCAAAAGTGACCGCTGTCGATAGCCGAAATGAAGAATCAGACTGTCTGTTAGATTCTGGTGCGCAAGGTTCCGAGACATGCCAGTGCGATATGGGATGGCCACGTACTTGGTTTTTCAGCTTCCTCGTCACTCAAGCTTCGTCGTGCGGCTCTGCGTCGACCTCTGTCCCTGTCGACCACCGGGGTGATTTCCATTGAACTACTATCGAAGCTATTTCTACGCAGAGGACCCTTTTGTGGAGTGTCCCCTGGCTCCCTGAGTGCACGGGAAAATATATCCTTCAAGCTCTCGCGAGTGACACTGGAGGTACTGGAACCAAAACGCGTAGGCTCAGCAGCTGAATCTGCATCGGATGACGGTGCTGGAGGTGGGATGGGGGTGGTATTCCTTGGAGATCGTGGTTCGCGGGCAAGAAGGGCCCGGAGACGAGCTGCTGGAGTCTCTGCAGGAATGGGAGTGGCGCTGGTTGGCGTCGGGTCGGCATTGAGGGAGGTGATAGGCTTGGGCTGCATACGAGGGGTGGGGAATTCGTCCTCTTCATCGTGTACGGCTGAGAAGAGCGAACGTCCCGAGGAAGGACCGGGCTGGGGAGTTGCCTCTGAACCGCCGTCCGGTATGCGAGGACTTGGACTGCGCCTGAACAGTCTGAGACGGGGTTTAAGCAGGGTGGCCGGTGAAGGCGTCTCCATGATGACTCGATATCACGAACTTGTCACGACTTGCGAGCCGTCCTCCGAGCCTCCTCGAGGTCAAGTTCAATTTTTGACTTTCTTAATCAGGACAATACACACCGCGACGCGCTGGCGTCTCAGATCTTGGCATTGGCCATGGGCCGCTGCTCTCACATATCTCTCTTGCATGTCACCAAAGGATTAACTGACAATGACACGCCGTATTATAAAACGACACGTGGATGCTCCCAGTGCTTAGGATTGTCACATAGGTCTCTTAGACTCTCGCCGGTCAAGCCATGGTGTCTCACGTGGACCGTAAAACGACATGCGCTGGCATCTCCAACTTGAACGCACGCGACCTCACTTGTGCGTGATCTCAGTTCTTAGCGCATCACATTGCTCTGCTGCAGGTTAACCAAGGACTGGCCACGGACCCGTTACAGCTATGGCGTCTCACGCTAGCCATACAGTGGCTTCGTGGGTGGTCGGAGAAGAGACCCTTTAAATACCCGTTTCCTAAGCTTCTTTCTACCTAAGAAACTACCCCCAAGGGAGCTCGTCACTTGACACGTGAGCGTTAACGGTCCCCCCTTTCCATTCCCATTCCCATTCCCTCACTCTCAGAGATCATCAGTCCATGAATACACCTGACGATAAAGCATGTACCATGGACGAAAAGTTTACCAACGAGTTGGATCTACCCGACAGTGACTCGCATCTTCCAGACGGTGGTTTGACTGCTTGGTTAACTGCATTCGGCGCGCAAGTACCGTTGTCATCATCACAGCTCGTGTCATCTGACGCGTTATTTCAAGTTTTTTGATCCAAGTCGGTGGCTTTGGGTAGGAGATCACGTCTGCGAGTGAAGCGATCCTCACTCTCGGTCCCCGCAGATTCATATGCGCGTTCGGCGTCTTTCAAGGCATGTTTCTTATCCTTTTGATAGCACACAGTCACTCATTCCTATGTAGACTTTTACTCTCAGCATTACTTGACCAATGTCTCGTCGTCCAAGATTTCGCAAGTTTGCTCTCTCATTATATGTTTCTCCCTCTGATACCATCGCGTTGTAGCTGGATAGGAAGCACGAGTTCATTCTTGGTCTTATCTGGAGGACTTTTTTTTGGACGGCTTTATGACAGGGGATACTTGTGGGTCCACTTTCTCCTTTGGCTTGGTTGCCATACTCACGTGCTGCACATATCTATAAGCCACTGGTTGGTGATAGGCGGTTGCAGCCTGCAAATAACATGTCTCTTCATGCTTTCTTTAACACAACAGAATCAATTTTATCAGGTGTGTATTCATCGTGGTGATGCTTCCGATATAACACGACTCTTTTAGATTTTTTTGTGCCATGGCCTGGGCCTCGGACTAGCTACAAGCATGAGCCACGTACCCTCGCTCGCTGTGCTGTCGCATCACTTCAAGAAAAGGCGTCCCATCGCGATGGCCATAGTCGCTGGCGGGTCGCCAATCGGCGCCGCAGGGTACGCCATTCTGCTAAATAACCTTCTTAATGGGAATCTCGGCTTTGCCAACAGCATCCGCGTCACCGCTGCAACAAGTACCGTGTTGTTGTTGATTGGTTGCGCTCTTATGCGAACTAGGTCGTTGTATCCGAAGACACAGACACATTATTCTCAACTACTGAGGACATCCTCCACCGATTATCCGTATATATTTGCTTCTATCGGGTAGGCCACGAACGACGTCTGCTGATTAGCAACAACACTTATTACCTTTCCAGGATGCTTCTCTTTGGTGCTGGGTCGTTTTTTCCCATGTTCTACTTACAGCTTGACTCGTCCATGCATGGATTGGGTAAAGAGTTCTCTTTCTACATGGTCCGGTCAGATTCTTGTCATGAATGCTATATATTAACACTGTACCTCAGATTGTTATCCTCAACGGATGCAATTTCATTGGCTACGCAACTGCTGGTTTCATTGCCGTGTATTGCGGCATCTCGCATGCAGTCATTGGGGCAACTTTGGGTTCCGGCGTCATCACCTTCGCGATGACGGCCCTCTCCACTCGCGCGGGAGCCGCAAGTATAGGGATTTTCTTCGGGTACTTCGTAGGAGTTTGTCAGTAACCCTCTCTTTCTTCCTGGTTGCGTTGTGAATAACGAGTGAATCCAGACGTAGCTCTTTCTTCTCCCCTTATCGCACACCTGACCCATGACTTATCTGAGCTTGGGTAAGTTTTCGTATCGTCCCACCGTGAATCACAACCTCTTACTTCTTCTCTCGAAAGGGCACGTATGGGTATTTCGCTCTTTATGGCAGGTGCGTAACGAAAGATCTCCCGTTCCATTTTTCACACATGAGATCGTAGGACTCGGAAGCCTGATAGGTGAGTTCTTCGTCAATGTCTTCAAGCCATGACCTCAGGTGTGTGTAAAGGAACACCTCTCGCAGGCGCAATTCTAGGGTCAGACTACGCTTGGTGGAGACCAGCGGTGCTTTGTGGGGTGAGGTCACGAAGTATACCCGCTATTGTCTCACACTTGACTTTTTCTCGTCTGTCGCAGTGTTTTAGTGTCGCAAGCACTGTTATGTTTGCGACTACGCAACTTGGCCAGCAACACAGGAAGCAAGCTGTGTCCGTAGCTCCCTAGATACTTTCACGAGAACGACCGGATATTGGTTAACAAACTCCATCGGCCCGTTAGATGACACCCTAGATGAATAAATTAGACTTTCTGACCAACTGAACCTCGAGCTGCATCTTATCAACCCAGGATGCAGGGAAACTCGGTCCAGTATCTCCACAAAAACTGACGTTACATTCTCCTTTAATGAACGGCTATTGTTACAACGAACGTTACGATGGCAGGAGGACTTTCGCTCGTGAACTCTGAAGAATGATCATTTCAGGCGTAGCACAAAACAGCGTATTCCTGCAAAATGCACCAATGAGACGCAAATTCGTTGTAGTGGTGAGTCGGAATTTCACCTTCACTTTCTTCTCGCTATTGTCATAGGGAATAAAACAACCGTCTCCGTATACTTCACAAGCTTTGCCTGGGTGCACAGCGCCGCGGTGGGGAGCCTGGGCAATGTAGATAGGGGTACCATCCGGCTCCCTCCCACCTTCAACGGGTCGAGCACGGAGGCCTTCGAGATTGAGTTGGCCAGAGCAAGGGACCCACCTGACGGCGCGAGAGTCGCCGACAAGAACCTCGTATTTGTCAATCTGCGGGACGGGCTCGATGACATAAGTTGGCAATGTACTTGGAACACCTACGTGGATCTCGTCTTTCTTGTACCCGATCACCGCCCCCTTCTTGAAGACCCTAGAAGCTTTTCCAACCACTGATCAAGGTACAAGTTATGAAGTGTTCCCCAATCGCCAGACTAAAACTTACTGATTCCGCTCTGGTAACCGTACGAACATCAGCGGCTGAATCAACAACAGGATGACATGTGCGAACCTCATGGTAAGCACGGCAGATGTAGAGGGCTTCTCCGCGCTCTTCTCCGCCTTGGATCGCATCGCGGGGAATAGACCTTCCCTCATTCCAAATCCAGGCAATTGGTGCGTTGTATTGCCCTGCCCTCCATTGCTGGGTACGGGTCTGCGAAGCTTCGACCCAATTGCTTGCGGACCAAGCGCGTGTCTGTTTCTGTGAAATAATAAGCCTCCAAGGACAAGCTAAGGACGGTGGACTAAATGTCACTCACCTCCTCCGTTTTCTTTTCGTGTTGCTTGTAAGCATAATAGCCTGCACCAACCGCTGCGACTCCGGCAAGGAGACCACCACCGATCTATCAAAGATTAGATTACCGATCAATGATACAGATCCTGAGAGCACCTCGAGTTCCTTCTTGTGCTTGTCGTCGATGTCGTACCAATGCTTCTCCTTCTGCTCTTGCGCGGGTTGCTCACCAAGGGCCTGGTACGACGACAGGTCTGTTTCTTGGCACTGTGTTTTCTGTTGTTGCAGCCCATAATCAGGAGGAGTCTGGAGAGGTTTGCAGTCTCCGCCCCACTCCTCCTCACGGTGATGACGGTGTCCTCCTTGGAGGCGTCCCCAGAGGGCGGGAGTTATCGGGGGTGTCCAATCACCCTATTTCTTGTGAGCGAGAGCAGAATCACAGGACTTCAGAGGGCTCACCTGGGAGCGGTGGGGTTGGATGATCTTGTACTCGACCTCTAGATCCTGGCGATCAGATCAAGCTAGACGGATGACAGGGATGTTACCTTCGAATTCGACAACATCACCATAGTTGTATTGTTCACCGGGTTGCCATCGTGGAGCCATTGCTATGAGTGCGAGAGTGGACTGTTCGGAAAAGTGGTCCAGAGAACAGACGTGGCTCGTCTGGGTGAGTTTATATACCTACGTACGAAGGCGATGCTTACATGCCAAGGGTTGCGGGTGGTGTCACGGGACGTATCGCAACAATCGTATCATGATCATATCACAGTAGAGTACCGCTTTCGTTGCTTTGCGCCCCATCAAGCGAGGGTCATAGTTGGTAATGGGGACCAGCCGTGGCACAATCAAGTTCCGGGGGAGGAAGGTGTGCCGAGACCAACCTGGATGCGGAAGGATCATCTCATACCGACGGTTATCTGATTCAACGAGGCTCGAACGAGGCCAGCGGTGTAAAGGCTATAAGTCGTGACCGTTACTCAAAGTTCGGCTCGAGGTGTTACATGATCGCCGCTGCCACTGGTTGCGGTGGAACTGAATGATCATGGCCCATCAGCTAGTAGTAGCCTGAGCCTCAAACCAGCAGATGCGGCATATCGATAATGTTTTATCGTGTACGAGATAGGTAGACTGTGCCAAATTTAACGTGTTGAATGACCCCTCAGTGAGTCAGGCTGTTTCCAAACTATCAACTTCGACATGACACGTTGTGAGTGGGTGAGTCTCGCCCTCTTAGTTGCCAGTGAGCCCAAGTAGTAGTAATAGTGCCTGCGTCGTCTGTCGATAGTGACTCTGGCATGCGGAGAAGATGCCATGATCCAGCTTGGGTCGGTTTCGTGGGGGTTGCTATTCAAGTCAGCCCGGTCGAAAGTCAGTATGGAGGTCTGGACGTTCGCACGATCGTGCTCAGTTCGGCGCAACGGTTTTCAGGCTCAGCACACTCGACATCCTGGCAGGCAGTCCAATTGCCTTTCTACAATGGAGTCCCTCGATCACCGACGGCGGTTTGGGATGTTGACATGTAGTCTAGTGTCGATACAATGTAGGATGTATACTATTCTACAGACGCAATCAGGTATCATCGTCCCACCCTGCGTCTGAGTCACCACTGGCAGAACCATGATCCACATTCTCCGAGTTGACCTGTACACCATCAAGGGGTTCGTCTTCTTTGTAGCACAGTAGACCACGGCAGTGGCCACACACACACGACCAATCACGACTCACTCAAATTATTGATGCCACAATTTGTATACAAAAGCATGCTAGTAAAATACAAATTTTTGTGTGGGAATGGGGGAGCTAGGGACATGGGTGGACATACCATACCTCCCGTGAATCGCCTGCTCGGGTGTCTCGAGCGTCTACATACCTGGTGAATCGACAACTTGACAGTATAGTCGACCGATATCCTAGATCAAGAAGTCATTGTGCACGAAACCGACAGATTCATTGTGGGGGCTTTCGATCATGGGGTTACTCCCTTCACAACCAGCACAATTACGCAAGTTCTGCAGGTGGGAGAGTGGGGGATCGGGCTGTCTTACCATGGTCCTCTTGAACAGATGGCCATGCTAGTCAAGGATAGCGCATTTGATCTCACCCTTTGGTCAATCAAATTTTGGTGAGGGAGCGAGGGGACGGCGTCGGCATCGGTTGTACGCGCGGTTGCAGTATTCGACGTGGTGTCGGCACGCTGGACCAGCAAGAGGGCCCACGGGGTGTTCTGGGACGCCTGGGGGCCAATTTCAGGCGCTGCCAGTGGGAGCGCTGGTCCTAAATGGGGTCCAATGAGTGAGCCAAGGAGGGTTGGAGGAGCGAGGCGAGGGTGGGCGAAGGCGAGGGTGAGAGGAGCGAGGGGGGGTTGTGTGCGCATCGTGCCGTCGATCGTCGAGCAGGGAGGGAGGGCCAGGGCGAGAGGACGAGGACGAGGACGACTCGGAGAGGAGCGACAGAACTTTTCACTGCCTCACCAGCCTGTTGGCGCGATGGCCATCATTGTCTGATTTCTGTCAGTACATGACTTGTGTTCCGCGTCGTTGGAGAATCCAGCGATGATTCCATATTACACCTCGTTCGCGACTGCTGAACCGTACGAATACGCACTACTTTCTCCCCCTCCTAGTGCATTATTCTCATCCTCCTTGATCAAATTCAGCAAAATGCCCTATTCCTGCCAATCCAAGACGGCCACGGGGGGAGTAGTGGGGTACTACCCTGTCACTCCATCATGGTACTCCACCGAAAGAGGACTGGCGAGCACGACATATAAGAAGCCGGGAACCTAGGTTTGTGAAGGTCTTGGAGGTCAGACTTTGGTGTCATCAGAGAGACGCATTTAGATGTGTTCGGCTTCGGACCTGAACCTGTATTCACACGTCACTGAAGACTCCATCCCATTAGAGGGGGTGGAGAGTGCATCAAAGGATGGCCAAGGTCGTCTTCTCCGACGCGAATACGCGGGAGAGTATGAGGCAGCGCATTGGGGGTCGCAAGAACAGCAAGGGGGCCATTGAGGGGGAGGGTAACGCGTGTCATATCTCGTCAACGTATAATTCTACATTGTAGACTCATCCCAAACCACCATCGGGGTGATCGAGGGATTCCGTTGCAGAAAAGTAATTGGACTGCCTGCCAAGATGTCGAGTGTGCTGAGCCTGAAAACCGTTGCGCCGAACTGTGCATCGTGCGAACGTCCAGACACCATATCTCAGAGTCCGAGTCACGCCAACATCATGACACAGTACAGATCGACCCCCATCAGCTTCGGTTCCACCAAATTACGATGAGCAGCCCAACTGAAGTGGTCTTCCGTATCGCGCCGACGCTGCAGAAATATGACTGGGGAAAGATCGGAAGTCAATCCAAAGTCGCTCACCTTGCTGCAGGGGCAGACATTCCCGGCTTCGTACTCGACAACTCAGTTCCCTATGCGGAGGCAAGTCGTTTATGATTATTCCATACAAATGACTGACGGATTTCTCCAGTTGTGGATGGGCACGCATGTCAAATCGCCCTCAGGGGTAGTTGGCTCGAGCTCAGGTCTCCCGGACATCTTGGCTGCGAACCCGCACCTCATCGGAAGTGAGGTCTCCAACAAATACCCTACCTCTCAGGGAAACCTTCCCTTCCTCTTCAAGGTCCTCTCGATCAACAAGGCCTTGAGTGTTCAAACACACCCTGACAAGAAGACTGCGGAGCAGCTGCATGCGAGGCAGCCAACGGTCTATACAGGTGAGGTGCTTGCTCTTGGAGACGCCTTGATCTCATTTGATTCAAGATGACAACCATAAGCCCGAAATGGCGATCGCGTTGACAGATTTCAGAGGCCTGTGCGGATTCTTGCCCATCCCAGACATCAAAGCATACCTCAGGAATGTGCCAGAGCTTCGTGTACTAGTTTCAGAACAAGTCGCAGATCGCTTTCTCTCTGCCGAAGGACCAGACGAGCGAGAGCAACTGCGGAATCTCTTTTCAGCTCTCATGCAAGCCGATCCGAACACGATCAAAGTCCAGCTTTCGCGACTGGTGGCGCGTTACAACGCTGAGAACGAACGGAGTGACATCAAGGACCTTGTCCTTAGCCTGAACGAACAATATCCAGGAGACATTGGAGTGTTCTGCCCCTTCATGCTGAACTACGTCAAGTTGGTGACTGGACAAGCAATTTTTCTCGGCGTGGGAGAACCACACGCCTATATTTCTGGAGGTAGGGTTTTGTTGTGAAATCCTGGAGGCGTCAGCGTTCACCACGGTGACCAGATATCATGGAGTGCATGGCCAACTCAGATAACGTCATTCGAGCAGGTCTCACTCCGAAACTGAAGGACATCCCTAATCTTCTCGCTGGTCTGACCTACAGGGCTGTTCCTTGGTCCAACCATATGGTCCAGCCATCCACAAGTCCAGATTCGGCCACCGTGACTTACGATCCTCCCGTCCAAGATTTCACAGTCCTTGCGTTAAGCCTAGTGAAAGGAGGCTCGGAGTCCCAAAGTGCAATTAATGGACCATCGATCATCATCGTTACTGAGGGGGCTGGCTTCATCAAATGGGACAAGGACAGTAAATCTTTGGCGCTAACATCAGGGAATGTTGTTTTTGTAGGGGCCAATGTCCCTGTTTCTTTCAACGCTCTCGACAAGTTAACGGTGTTTAGAGCCTACGTCATCTAAAAAGATTATGTAGGGACTCTGGAGTAAGGTTCAAGATGTCATGTAAGTTTTCATGGTTAGGACAGTATCCGTACTAGGTTTTGTGTAAGTTTAGTCAAGAAGCAACGCTCATGCCCAGAATGAAAGGACCACTGTAATCTGTAGATGGGCCGCAAACAACTGTGAGTACATGGATGTCAAACGTGAGAGAAACGACGAACCACTATTAGACAATAGTTCAAGTAAATCAAGTACAGTACGACATCATCATAATTCTCCCGCAATTCGCTTCTCAATGATGCTGGCGACATTGGGACCGTAGACTGGTATTTTGTCGCCTTGAAATCCTTCTGGATAATGTACGCGAGGTGCATTCTCCGTTGTGAAATAGCTAGAGGAGGACCCTTAGTGGTGTCTGACGTGCTGAACTGAACACACTCACGTATCATTCCAAATGCCAAAATACCCCATCCCCAACGCGCCGGTTGTCCATTCGTAATCATGAGCAAAGCCTCCTGGGTAAAACATCTCAATTACAGCAGACACATTTGTGCGTGGCATCAAAATGAGGTGTGATAAGCCATTGCCGTGTACTCCAAGTAGGATCTATACGTCCGTGTCAGTTACAAGGCTGCGGCGTGTGTGGGAGGCGAACCCACCGTTGTACGTGCTACAAGTCGAACCTGATCATCTTTTGTCATTCCCTCGGCCATCACTACGTTCAGCTCCCACTCTTTGCCCGGGATGCCACCTGTAAGCCCCACGTTCGTCATTTCTGCGTTCTTCCTCTGTACAAGGGCCTCCAGATTCTTGACCAGTGCCTCATGGTTTTCAAGGATCAAGCGACGTCGGGAAGATTGACGAGAGATGTAAGTAATCACGATTTTTTCCGTCTCTTCAAACTCGGGGAGTGTTGAGGCCAGTGGTTCGTCGTCCAGCGCGTGATTCCCGAAAGAACCTTCTTCGCCATCTACTGTCACGCCTGCGAAACGCCAAACAGCATATCTGATCGATCTCCACCACGAACCATTTTTATCCAACTTTGAAAGAGCAATCAGAGTATCAATCGATTCACTGGCGGTACGATGATTCTGCGAGCCGCACAATTTGCCTCTGAAAGCTGCCGACCGATCCGCGAGCAAAAGGTAAGGAAAGTGCCAAGCACGATGAACACCTGAGTCGGTGCCAGTGGATGTGGCAACCACGCGATCATTCCAGTCGACATCGACTTCTACCGTTAAAGATGGAAAGGCAGCCCGCAGGAAATAGCCATTGAATCCTGGTTTGTCTCGCCATCCTACGCTTGACGAGTGGGGGAAAATAGCACGATGAATCGGCGGAGGGGGTCCAGGATGCACCGCGCCTGTCCAGAATGACCAAGTTCCAAGTAGAAGCTCTGCGCAGAAGTGATAGTAGTGTGCTAGAACTGGATCATCATTAGCGCAGACGAAAGCCAGCCTAAGTGCGAACGTACACTGTGGTGGGTCATTGAACAGAAGCTAGTAATCAAATAGACACTTAGTAAATTACACCGATTATCTATTGATTATAACTAACCGTATTGCCCTCGACTGACCAAATTCTACGAGTGGAAGGATGATTTCCCCACCGCTGAAGTGCTTCCTCAGGACTTATGGTATCCATGTTCCATGGGGTGGGTTCGCGGAGCGCCTTACTCTCTGGGGTGTTTTCTGCGGAGAGACCGGTCGATGTCATGTACCTGGTATCGGGAAACGAAGATGGAGAAGAAGTCAGGATCAGAAGGGTCCCATTCGCCATGTAGATGTCACGGAACAACGTCCACCCAGGAACGTGTTCTACTACGGTAGTTTCTGGTGGTGATGACAGCCTCGAAAAATCCATGTTCCGGAATGTAGTACTTTGCCCCGATTCGCCACCCGATTCTGGTGGGATAGGGTCGAGTAATGCACTGATGTCTTGGTCGTTCTGTGGTGGGTGTTCATTAACGACAGGTTCATCGTTGGCTTGTTGGTGGAACCCAGCAGTGATCACGATGGATTGCGGGGTCAGAGGTGCCATAGCTGTGAAAAAGTGCATCGAGAAGGCACCAATGAGGATGAGGAGCGCATCGCGTCGCGAAAGTGCACGAATGAGCGAGGGCATGAGACCAGGTGAGGGCACGCAAATAGAGTGCTGACGGAGGTGTCAAATGACACCCCCCGGCGGCGCCTGCAATCAACTTACATACCGTTGGCAGGATGATTCCAGAGTACTATCTCCGAAAATAGTGACCAATAGACTCCGGATATGCAGCCCACAGAATCACCGCACCCGAATGCACGAAACAATCTGGACTTGCTCGCCAAGACATTCGTGGGATCGGGGAGGTGGCAGGGGCACGAGTGCGTGTTTGTACCACCGCAGACGAGACACAAACTTGGATGGATTCAAAAAAAAAGATCTGGAGTGCTTGTACTCATTCCTTCGAGACTAGATTATAGAATAGGGTGAGCGAACAGACATTTTCTCCACCTGGCCCGGGTTGTTAGAGCGGCCACACTTGAAGCTGGAGTTCGTAAGGGTGAGCACGCGACGCGTCATGAGATCGTTGTTGCTTGGATTATGTAATCGGGTATCCTCGTTTCTCGCTATGCTCGCCGTCACCGTCAGCGTATGTCTGGCATTGACCAGCCTCGTCTGCGCTGCTGTCATCAACGATGTTCGACCCCTGGTAGTATGGCACGGTCTCGGTGATACATATGCATCGCCCGGCATGATCCAGTTTGAAAGCGAAGTGAAGAAGTTGCACCCTGGAATCTTCGTCCACTCCGTCTACATCGACCAGGATGCAAAAGCGGATCAACGCGCTGCATTCGTGAGTGTTGTATTTATTAAAGAGCCTTGTTTATAAAGGGACCCTCCAGTACGGGAACGTCGATCAACAGCTCGCTATTGTCGCTGAGCAGTTTACCTCGATTCCAGAGCTTAGCAGAGGGTTTGATGCCATCGGTTTCTCTCAAGGCGGCCAGTTCCTGCGCGCATATGTGGAGCGAAATAACACTCCACCTGTGCACAACCTCATTACTTTCGGATCACAACATATGGGCATCTCTGACCTGCCATTGCGCAGACCCTTTGACTTGCTGTGTCAGATCGCTCGCCGCACCGCAAAGGCTGGGGTATATAGCGAATGGGCACAGGAAAATCTAGTACAGGTTGGCCGAAATTGCTTCATCTTCTCGCTCATGTGAAACTCAATCACGAACCCGACAGGCACAATACTTCAGAGATCCAGCGCAGTTGTCGTTGTATATGTCATCAGGCAGTTTCCTCGCTGATATCAACAACGAGGTTCTCCTTCCGTCTGCGAGAAAGCAAGCCTATGTTGAAAATCTTACTTCACTACAACACCTTATCCTCGTCCTCTTTGCGGAAGACGAGACCGTGGTCCCTAAGGAGAGTGCATGGTTTGGATCTGAAGCCCCGCCAGAGCAAGACATGCGCTACGTGTCCGATCGTTTTCCAGAACAGGAGCACCTTGGGCCACACATTCAGGAGAAGACTATCGTGCCCATGAAGCTCCAGCCATTGTACACGGAGGATTGGATTGGTCTTCGCGCCCTCGATGAGCGAGGTGCCGTAGTTTTGATTAGTTGTCCGGGGAGACACATGCAGTTGACGGGATGCTGGGAGAGCCTGGCGGAGAAATGGATCGGTGGCGCCATATGAGATCTATGAGAGTTGTCCCATTCCCTTGTCCCGTCACACTTGTTACATGTCACACTCTAGGTGAAGTTTCTTCCCACACATGGTCGTTTCTGTATAATCTCTTCACTGTCTGAATAACATGTCCGGCGCAGCAGCATCAGCGGGGACCTCCCGATTCTCTGCATTCATGAACCACCCAGCCGGTTCGTACTCCAAGATCTCCTGCTTCATCACGGTGTTGACTTCCCGCTTTGTAAAATTATGTGGGCACCCCGCTTGTGCAAATAGGTCCCAAGACCGTGTTCTTTTGGGCCCCAGTGATGAAGTGGTGTTTGGTTGCGGCAGGTCTGAAAGACTTGAATCGGCCAGCGGAAAAGCTGAGCGCATCCCAAAACTTCGGTGTGTCTATGAATGACTTGTACCACAATGCATGTGCTCATTTGCATCCCACCAGCTTTGGCGGCAACGGGAATGATCTGGGTGCGGTATTCATTTGTCATCATACCAGTCAACTACAGCCTCGCCGCAGTAAGTTACGCCCGACACTCTCCAGTTATTTATGATCAATATTCCAAGGTCAACTTGTTCGTGGGCGCGACGGGCCTCGGCCAACTAGCCCGCATTGCTCAGTAAGGAATCTGTTTGACATTACACGAGAGTATTCTCACCCATTCCAAAGCTATCGCTACACGAACCCCCAAGCTGTAGAGGGGGCAAAAGTTTAGAAGAAACCAAGGTCTTACACCCGATACCATGTACAGGCTTGTCTTTAGCTCGACGATATATTCTGCGTCAGGGATCCTGGTCATCATTGTCATAATGCTAAGCAACACATGGAGTTATCTATATCGACCGGTCGCCTTTCCGTTTAGTAGAACGACCCTCCTCCCCCTTCTGTGGATCACTTTGGGTAAATACACTCTTGGCTGTGTCCCACCATCCGCCTTCCATCAAGCGACGATTTGCCGCTGCCATGATGTCAGACATAATTTGCTGAGCGTCGCTGTCCCGGGCTTGGGTCGGATTGTGCTCGCGATACTGCCATTGATTCTCAAAGGATTCCCATGGTTTCGTGCGACGCCTCGAGGAGCGAGGCGTTGTTTCTGGAGAACGTGCGCCAGCACCATCACGGTCACCGCCGTACAGTGCACTGAGAAGAGTGGCGCCTAAGCTCGACACAATACCTCTCCCTCCACCATTTACATCGTGGTTCCCCATGTACCAGCCTGCACCTGCTGCTAGAACACTCAATATCGTTCCCCATTTAATGAACCAGAACGTGGTTCTGAAGATCCAGCTTGTTGTTCTGTACAAGCTAACCAGTGCGAGATACGCCGCTAGGAAGCTGATGAGGGGTGGTATGATGGTTTGCGCATCCCACTCCCAAGGTTTGGATGCGATAAAGGAAGAGACGACGGATATAAAGGCGGTGAGCAGGGCCAGGGAGTGTGAGAGAAATGAAGTGATGAACGAGTAAAGCTCTGGTGAGAGACGTTCATGCAAATAATCGAGAAGGGGATCCAGGAAAGCTGGCAGTGGCATGTCTGGCGTGGCTGGTGAGTCTTTGGAGTCGAATGCCACGACAGCAACCAGCGTGACAGCCCAAATATCCCGGTCACAGTCTCGGGGTGACATATATTTCCTTGTCACAGATTCAAAGTGTCACGCTGTCTCGCAGAGGGTTACCGAAATTGCCACCCCCGGCGATGTGTTTGCGCGGGCCAGGCAGCCAATCGGAAGATTCCGGCATAACGTGAAGGATCCTATACACAGCGGCGCCGGCGCTTCGGCACAGAAATTTTTGTATTCCGTCCCGCTTGAAGCTCCGCGGCACAGGACAAATACTGGCAAACTGGAAAGTGTATAAGTTAGAGCGGTAAGTGGGATCGCTCTCCTTTCTCAAGACTGCTACCACTCCCCTGCTAGCGTCCCTCTATTTGCTCCGTAAAGTCCCCCCCTTCTCTCTCGTTCTCAGACATGGCCATGAAACGCAAGCTTGACTTGGACTCTTCTGAGGACTTCCCCCAGGTTCGCCTACCTCTTGATCTCTTGTATCCCATATATATTTACCGTCATCTGTCAGACCGTCAAACAGTTGAAATTGGTCCCGTTCCCCGGCTACGAGCCCGACCATGACGTCGCTATGTCTGATTCTTCCTCTTCTGATTCGGAGCAATTTTTCCCTGAGAACCACCACACCCGGCTCGTATCCACCGCTAGCACTTCAAGTGGCTTGTCCGAAGCGGTTGATTACAATTCTCGTGAGTGCTTGCACTTCCCTTCAGGTCCATGCTTGATGGGCCATTTCATCGTGATGTTAGCTCTTTACCCCAGATACAGTGCGCATCAGCCTACTCTCGACCCTTGCGAGTCTCCCAAGGTCGTTGGTTTGATGCAGCCTGTCAGTACTTTTTCGCACCACGGGTAAGTAAATTATGCGGCTCCACTATCGTAGTGATTTGACAGCATCCTGGCTTCATTCATGCTTTGATCTTGTCAGCTCTCAGTGTTCTCAAATACCCAAGCTTCGTGTCGCATGCTCTGCCGGCCTCGACGGTTCCAGAACGATGTGGAGCTTTTGCGAACAATGCGGCGCGATATCCATGGTCGACACCGATTAAATCGAGAGAAGCTTTTCTCCACCGGCTTTCGCCACGTCTTTTCTTATCTTTCTTTATTTTGCTGATTGTATCACTCATGCTTTCCTCTTGGACATTCTGCACCCGAAAACTCGAAAGCGCTCGTCGATGCAACTATCCGGCTTCCCCCCCACCATCTCTTACACCGAGCTCTCCTCTGTCTCCCATCAGCATCCCGGCACTTTTCGACTCGACGCGCCATCCAATCCTCGCAAATGTCAATTCCGCCTCTGCTCCTTATATCTTACTACTGCGCTGCTACACCAGGTCTTCTGCCTCCGACGTGCTGTCTGTACATAGTTGCTTCGATGTAAAACATGCCATGCTTGAGCAATCGTGCTTTCTGGTTTGCAGTTTGAGTGATGTCCCTAAGTGAGAGTGAAATATGACTTTGTTCCTGTAGTAGTCCAGAAGCGTGTAAAGCGTTTGACATTTCACAGCCACATGTAGACGAACATCCGCCTCAAACCGCCTCATGACCCAGACGACACTGCTTCAGTACGAAGCACCTTGTAAGTTACTTAACCTACGATCGTGTGTTGACAGCAGTCTGACACCAGCGAGGGCCCGTCCATGCCATTGACTGGTGCAAGTCCACAGCGCCGGGCCACCAGTCTCGTCCTCGTTCGGCATTTCGTCTTGGCATCGCCTCCTTCACAGAGGACTATCGCAATCGGATCGCAATCGTCGGACTTCAGGACGAGCGAGTTCTTGTGGAGGATGACTACACCGACTACCCTGACTTTGTTACCCTTGTCGAGGCAAATCACGGATACCCCGCTACGAACTTGCAATGGCAACCTGCGAGCGCAGGAGGTTTTCCTTGGTCAGGAAAGGCGCCGTCTGCCGAGTTACTCGCCACCACTGGCGACGCATTGAGAGTTTGGGAATATTTTGGAGACGCACCGCCGGCGTCGTCCGCATACGTAGGGAGACAGCCCAGTGGCAGTGGGCATCGTTTGACTCTGAAAACCGCCTTATCTGGGGTGGGCCCCCACTTTCCAAGTTCAAAATTTATACTGATCCTTCCGTAGCAATCAAAGGTACAAAGCCAGAACACGGGTGCGCCTTTGACAAGCTTCTCTTGGAACGAAAAGGCACCTAGTCTCGTCGTGACATCGTCTATTGATACGACGTGTACGGTTTGGAATATCGACACCGCAACAGCCATTACCCAGCTTATTGCACACGACCGGGAAGTCTATGATGTTGCCTGGCTTCCGGGATCCACGGATATATTCGTCTCCGTTGGTGCTGACGGGAGTCTTCGTGCTTTCGACTTGCGGAGTCTAGAGCACTCTACCATCCTTTATGAGACACCTACACCAAAGGGTGCTCCCCCTCCGACACAAGCGACTCGCCTCCCGACATCCCCATTGCTTCGCATCGCATTTAATCCTGCTGACTCGAATTACATGTCTACCTTCCACATGGATGGGACAGACGTGCAGATCTTGGACATGCGAAGTCCAGGGCAGCCAGTCATTGAGCTGAGAGGACATCGCAGCCAAGTAAATTCAATGGGGTGGAGTACCACAGAACGGCCCCTACTTGCCACCGCAAGTAAATGCATCTTGATGTCGAATCTTGAAACAACCCAACTAATATGTATTATAGGCGATGACTGTCAGGTGTTACTATGGGACCTCGCAGGTTACACGCAGACAGCAACTTCACCTCGTACGGCGAATTCACGGCTGAACTCCCCTCGACCAGATGTAAAGAAGAGAATAGTCACTGACCCAATCATGGCGTATTCTGCAAGTAGTGAGGTGACGAACCTTGCGTGGTCGCCGCAAATTCCTGGTATGACAATGAATACCGGTCACTCGACAGCTCCGGGCGAATGGCTTGCAATTGCCAGTGGCAAGTCGATCAAAACATTGAAAGTGTGACAAAGAGAACGGGGTGGCGAGTCGAGTTTGCGGGATTTACATCAACTACGTAGCTACTGATCGGCGTAGTGGGCTACATTCACTGGCTTGGCTGTCGATATCGGGTAAGGCTTGCTGTATCGTATCGTTTCATCCTGTCGGAGTCGATTGTATTAGCCGATATCAGCGGTGCTTGGATTTCAGATATACAGTTGACTCCCTCCTAACGCATACCTCTCGGGAGAGCCCCATAGCTATGGGTTACTAGGGAGTAGGTGTTATCATGGTGGTCGTATGGTGAACAAAGGCAGTTTGGGATATCAGAAATGCTATGGGTTATGAGGGAGTATGTGTTATGTGAGGTATGCGTTAGGAGGGAGTCAACTGTAGATGTCTCAGCGCTGCGTGGCAGGCTGGCAGTGCTCCGGGCCTCCCGACGCTTAGTTATCAACATCGACCCCGATGAGTCGGCGTTCGCCGTTGGACTCGAGCCTCATCAGCGCATTCTCCATGACTTGATGCCAGTACACAATGCATATTTCGTGGGTCAGGTAAAAGGGACTAGTGGTTCCACATCGTGTTGCGTGGGAATGCTGCTAGGCATTTGGCCACTGGTCCCGACTCTCGACAGTGATAGTAGCGGACAACTTGAACGTCGGGGGGTGCGTGCACTGACCGACACTTCATCTCGCGGCTGGAGTACATTCAGGACTTGACATCGGCTGTTAAATTACACCGTGATACGAGTAGCGCTTAATCTTTGGACAGCGCTACGAGATAGCGAGTGGGTGATGCCGGGAAACAATGTCATATGCGGTGTCAGAGTATCGGGTACGGTATGACGCGGGAGGACATCGAGGAGAGTGCTAGAGGCTACATAGGAAGGCGTATGTACGACGGGAGACGGGAGAGAGTGCGGGCGGGAGCACGTAGTGCTCTCCGGCCCCAAACGGCAACGGGAACCTATAGTAAGGCGTGAGCTGCGAGGCGGGTGGGACCGCCTCGCAGGGCACGTTGCTGTGAGTCGCGCGCTGGCGCGCTGGGGGGCCCATGTTGGGGGAAGAGCTGCGAGGCCACGAAACAGGGAGTTGAGGGAAAGGGGGCGGTGGGTGGGCGCGACGACGAAAAAATGAGGATGGTGCGAAAAAACCGCACGATACGCTCGTCCGAAGACTATACTGAGTCTGTGACTGCCCTCGTGCCTTGGTACGTCCGACAGAGTCGCATCTTTCCCGTTTGATCGTGCATCATATGTGCATCGTATCATCGTCCACACAGCCATCACTCGAATCCCAAGCTAGCCGACTGCAACCCCGTGATACAGCAATCCGATAGCAGTAATAGTACACCCGGTGCGACCTTTCGGGAAGGATTTGGGTAAGGTAAGTGACTCGGATAATGCTTGGGAACGAGGTTCAAGTGGTCGAGTCCTAGCCACGAATACTCAACTAATCATTAAGTGATGGAATGACACTAAAAATTGTCTACGAGACGACCTCGGTGGGTTGATGGTGAGTATCAGTGTTACTGTAGTTATCACACATTTGTTCTACGCGATCACGGGGATTGGCGACACGCGATTCTGATGGGGCGAGGCACGCCCGAGCTCAAATAAGTATGTACAACGCTGGGTCATGCGGTGATACAACGGCTTTGTTTCTGGTCTCCTCCCCTCTCTTTCGCTGAGCAGAACGATGACCGACACTTATCCAGCTGCGGATGACGGCCACCAGGCGGTTCAGAGGAAACTCTCAACATCAAGCTCATCAAATGTCAAAGAAAGAGTAGACGTCGAACGCGCCGATGCACTCGGTCAAAACGATAAGGAAGATGGAGCCCGGGAAAGAGGGTTCGATAAGAAATTACGGGTCGTCTTTCTTATTGGCCTAGCTGCGTTAATCCTTGGTTGGTGGATTTCCTCCACAGTATTGAAGGCGACGCGCGGTAGATGGCAAGTGTGCCGTTCCCAGGGTGCTCCGTGCGCGCTCATAGGTCCCGTAGGGTTGTACAGACGTGCTTCGCTTGGTTCTTCTTAATGTGAGTGCAAGACTCTATCCTAGGTTTCAAGGGTCTACTGAGCTTCACTTCCAGCGTCATCGCGTTTCGCTTTATCCCAAACTCAGTGGTCACACGTCCAGTGGCCGCTGTATGGGTCCCTTTTGTTCAGGAGCCTTGGTACCGTCTACCCCGTTATTTGAGATTGACCATCGGCTGGCTGTGCCTCCTCGGCATTGTTTTCGGATCCGCTTTTGGTTTCCCGCTCGCTGCGGTGTGCAGAATTATCTAATGAATCTTATTCAGTATTGATCGATGATACAGGGTGATGACTATGGCCATAGAGCAATCTCCGTGTTGGGTTTGTTCGTTTTCCAGTGCGGCTTCTACCTCTCCTCTACCAACCGTTCTGCCATATGCTGGTACGCGCTCTTGTTTTGACTTGTCCAATCATCTGAAAGTGTAAAGGCCCACTGTCGTTGTTGGGCTGTTCATTCAGCAGGCTGTTGCCCTTTTCGTGCTCAAGACGTCCGCCGGCTACTCACTGTTCCACTACATTGCGGATCTGGCGTATGACTACCTAACGCAGGCCTACGTTGGTGCACAGTTCTTCTTCGACGCCCAAACCATCGCCAAAAATTGGTTCTTCGTCAATACTGTTCGTTGACAATGTTTGTATGCCTTTCTGCATCCCTAATGGATCACAGCTCGCAGCCATCATCTTCTTCATTGCAACCGTGCAAATGCTTTATCATGTAGGTCTTTTTGGTCCTCTATCGATCCGTTTATTGACGTGTACTGAAGCTTGGAGTAATGCAATGGATCATCAAAGGATTGTAGGTACGGTTTTCTGCATCACCGGATCTGGTCACCGAGTCAAACAAGCGCATGGTTCTTCTTTAAACTGATGAATGTCTCTGGTGCTGAGGCTGTCGTCGCTTCTGCCTCGCCATGGGTTGGCCAAGGAGAGTCAGCCTGTTTGGTCAAGCCATATGTCAATATTATGACACCATCTGAGATTCACCTTGTCATGACATCCGGTGAGTGTCAGTACCTCGCCAATGGGGGGTGTCGTTGACGAAGGCTGCTTAGGGTTTTCGACCATCTCCGGTGCGGTCCTCAGTGCATACGTCTCGCTTGGCGTCCCTCCCCAGAATCTTGTGACATCTTCTGTGATGAGTATCCCTGCCTCCATAGCAATCAGCAAAATGCGTATCCCGGAAGTGGATGAACCTGTGACCCGCGGACGTGTTGTCATCGACCGTGGAGAACAGAAACCCGAGGATGCTCCTGTGAACGCACTCCACGCGTTTTCTAAGGGTGGCCTATTCGGACTGAATGTTGCTGGGCAAATTTTGTGGGATATCTCCCTCCAAAAAGCATCCCACTTGCTGATGTGGTGTTATACAGGACAAACGTGCTTATCATCCTGTCCCTTATCGCAACTATCAATGGCGTATTGACTTGGGTTGGCCGCGGATTCGGAATCCACCAACTTACTTTGCAACTTATTCTGGGATATATCGGATACCCTATCGCATTCTTCCTCGGTCCGTAACGGGTCCAAATTTATCTGTCGCTATCATGAATTTCCTAATCAGGTGTACCGTCTGCCGAGATCCTACGTGTCTCTCAGCTGCTTGCCACGAAATTGATTGAAAACGAGTTCGCAGCTTATCTCGGTGCGTAATTGGTTAAATCAGGGAGTCATATACTTGATGAAGCCGGCCCAGAACTCCAAGCTATCCAGGCTAGCTCTAATCCTCTCTCCCCACGCGCATACACGATTGCTTCGTACTCGCTTTGTGGTTTTGCAAACCTGGGTTCACTGGGTATCCAGATTGGTGTGCTCAGCGCTCTCGCACCGTCGCAGGCAAGAACCATTGCGACGCTCGCTGGGTCAGCTATGATTTGCGGATTTATTTCGTGAGTATATTTACTCTCTATACACGTTCCTGCCTCACATTTGCGCCCTCTAGGACTCTGCAAACTGCTGGCATCGCGTAGGTGTCACTGTCTCGGATGGCTGCCACAACACTGATTGATCCTCACAGGGGAATGCTGATCTAACATACTAATGAATTATTATTTCATCGAAATGTTGTTGAACGATGCTATGAAAACTCGACCATGTTTTAGTTCTCACTGGTTGAATTTTGTGTTTGCAACATGTAGATGCGATAAGCAGGCATTCAAATGCCATATGCCATTTTGTTGTGGACGACCTATTTGATCAACCTACCCGAAATCTCTCTTCTGCCTCCAAACGGAATGCGCGTGTCCGATCTTGCTTCACATCTATCCGTGTCGAGCAATTTTCTTGCAGGTCTCGACCGTAGCCCGGAAACCAGATTTGAAGCGTTTAGAGGTAAATTTCTACAATTGATCTGTGGCTCAGCTCGAATGGCGACCACAGTATCTGGATATCCAGTGAGTATGAGTATGGAACAGTCCGCCCATGTCGAACTTGCCAGGAATCACCCCATAATAGACTCGCTGTCAGCCGCAATCCCGACTTCCTTGGCTGACCGGAAGGACTGGTCACTGTCAGCCGCCAATGTATTTATGACATTCCGAGCGTACTTTCTATCGCCCACAAACGACCTGACCCAGTGCAACAATGGCGCCCACACCTTCACCCGTCCTTGTCCATCCATCGAACCTCCCATCTGGCAGACACCTCCACCGCCTCCGTCGTCAGGCGCTGAGTTTCTCTCATCATCCACCAGGGCAATCCTCAGCTTCGCGCATGGAACGAACCAAGGCACGAATTCTGGACGCCGTGTTACAACCATCAGTGGTTCTCGAAGGGCCACCCCCACCTCCAATCGCCCCTACGCCATCCGAGTCAGTTGTGCTTGCCCCCGAACCATCAACAATCCCAGTCAGGGATAATCAACCTCAAGGGCCAAATCAACCTGGAGATATACCGGGAAATATCGTAGCAGCGGTTGTCGTTGTCGTCCTCATCTTGGGCGGGCTCGTCGGCCTGGTCATTGGAGGGGAAGCGCTGCGAAGGCGAGCAAGGACCACAGGGCAAAGAGTTTCCCCTCCGCCCTCGAGGCGTTTTAGACGCCGGAAATCCAAGCTCATCAAGAACGCGACCGGGTCGCCACAGGAGCGCATCAAAGTAGACCGTGAAAAGTTTCCATACGACGAGAAAACGTTAACCCCGCTCACTCGACCACCACCCGTTCTCAACAGGGAGCGTCAACGAAGGCTCTCTGATGTCTGGCCCATCCGCAGCTTGTCGCGGGCTCTGTGCAATCACCGATCGTGCCCAGAGCAGGTTGAACATAGTCCTCAACGTTCACCGCCGGTAGCAAGTCCTCAGACTACCTGGTCCGAGTTCTCCCCAGCCTCGCCCTACGTAGCACCACCTCGCACTGTCTTGGCCCGCATACCGGAAGAACTTGAGGACTGTCAAAGCCAAACGAATAGTGACATTGAAGTCATCCTGGGTGTCGCGCTCCAACGATCGTTCGAATCTGGCTCTGTGGTGTCGACCCCTCAGACAAAACAATCCAAGTCGTCGCATGACATCATCCTTGAGGGTTGCAATGGACCGGAATCATTGGCGACAAGAGAGCGACGTGGTTCGCAGGATTATCAAATCATATACAAGGCAGGGACGAGGGACGAGGACACTAAGTCGTTGGGAAGCTCGGCTCCGGATATGACTTCAGACGGGGGCGAATCAAGCAGGTCATCGATGGCATCGCTAGAGAGCCTTGAAGACGGGAACGATAGGCAGAGTCTCAGGGAAGAGGTATTTGAACTGAGACGCGCACAAACGAGGAGCATGCAGATGAACAAAGGAGTGTTGCTATCTCTCAGCTTGAGGACCCTGGATGCCAGCCAAAACCTCGGGTCAGCGCATGGGGAACTCGGGTCAGGTCCTTCATCTTCCGCCCCGGACGCAGAAGGTGGCAAGGACTATATTGGGCGAGAACTGAGTCTGGCGATGCTTGGTGGAAGCTTCAGTGCGGTGAATCTGGACGAGTTTCCCTCACCACCTTCGATACTTCCGGTGATTCCGAGTTTTGTTTCCGGTTTCTAGTGTGATCGATACAATGTGATGGCTGCCAGTGAACGTTAGTGAACGGTGATGCATATGTACAGTATACTTCATAAGAGATAATGCATATTGAGAGCAAAGTTGGGTGCTTGTGGGTCTCTTTCCTGCCCAAATCCCTGCTGATAGCGCTGATAATTCATAATGCATGGCGGTCCCAATCGCATGCATCGTGATCAATTGTACTGTATTACAATATTGGTCATGTTTCAGAGACTTCTTCAAGAGGCTCAGCGACATGTCCATGTCAATATTCATTTCACTCTCACATGATCTGGCCCTGATTTTCCCATTGATGGTGGCCGCCGGCTGCATCCATTATGACCAATTGTATTGTATTACCATATCTGGACATGTTCAGAGACTTCTTCAAGAAGTGGCTCATCGACACATGTTCATTTCACTTTCATGCCCTGATGCCCACGACTTTGCTAACAACACTTGGCTCTAGTCTCATATGTGCCACGTTAGCCCTCGCTTTCGGCTTGGCTGTATATCTTGCCTCCACAGCCCCTCGACGCAACCCGCTCCGGAAACTGGCCGGACCACCCGTACGAACCCTCTTCGAAAACCACATGTCTTTTGTACTCGAGTGTGTACCTGCATTCCAGTGTCTTTTACCTTACACTCATCGTTCCGTAGTCCGTCTAGGTCCCCCAGGACCCATGCCCAGTATATCGAGAAATATGGTAGGAACATACGTATAAGGGGACTTGGCCCGGTAGGTGTGTTCGAGGCTGCCTTTGGAATTTGACTCATTGCACTATATCACAGTGGGATGATCGTCTCCTTCCCCTTGATCCTGTTTCTGTGTCCCATGTGCTCAAGAATAGTACTGTCTACGAGAAACCCTGGCAGTCACGTAGATTGATCGCGGATCTCATTGGTTGTGGCATGCTTGCTGCAGAAGGCCACGTTCACAGGCGTCAACGCCGGGTTGCTACCCCCGCATTTTCCATTCAAAACTTGAGAGCACTCGTGCCTCTCGTGTTTCGCAAGGGAGACGAGCTCCGAGATAAATGGTCTGAACTTCTGGACAAGCCTCCTACCAGTGAGGAGGGCATTGAAATCAATGTCTGTCATTGGATCAGTCGAGCTACGTTTGACGTGATCGGCCTGGCGGGTGAGACCATCCTCGGTTGGCGCATACAACAAAGTAACAGGTCAACAGGGTTTGACTATCATTTCAACGCCATCCAAAATGAATCGGACGAGCTCTTTTCTGCTTACAGGGTGATGTTTGAAATTGCTCTCGTGCAAGGCAATGCAATCCGAATGATGCTTGGGATATATTTCCCCATCATCAACGTACTGTTCGTGAGTAGGCACAGCGCAACTTCAGAGTGTTTCTTGACATACCTTTCGTACAGCCTGACAAACGGGTCGAGACTATTAAACGTTGTCATGCTGTCATTAACCGGGTCGCTGGAAAGCTCATTCAGTCGAAGAAAGCCAGAATTGTGAAAGGCGAAAAAAGTGGCGCAGGATACACCGACAAGGATCTACTTAGTCTCTTGCGTGGGTGATTGGCGAGCTCTTTACTGAGAAGTTGAATCTGATAAAACTCCCTAGTGAAATCAAACATGGCGACAGACTTGCCCCCCGATCAGCGGATTTCAGATGAAGACATCCTTCACACCATCAACACATTCATGTTTGCGGGCTCTGATACCACTTCCCTTGCTCTCACGTGGACTTTGCTTCTACTGGCGGGACATCCCGAAGTCCAGACTCGCCTTCGTGCTGAGCTGCTCAACATTGTGCCATCAACGCCATTGTCGCGTTTGACAGCTGAGGAAATCGAATCCTTGCACATCGTATTATCCAACCATCACTATCTGGATAACGTAGTTCGCGAGTCATTGCGGCTTGTACCACCAGTACATTCTTCTTTGCGCGTTGCCACTCAAGATGATGAGATACCGACATCATACCCTGTACATCTCCGTGACGGCAGCATATCGGATCAGAGGTCCATCCATATACGGAAGGGGGACTTCGTGCATGTACCTGTAGAGGCTTTCAACCTGGACAAAGAGATTTGGGGCGAGACTGCATGGGAATTTGAGTGAGTATATGGTCAAGAGCATTGAAATAAAGCTCACGACCTACTTTGGTTGTCAGCCCTGAGCGCTGGGATCATCTACCTGAGGCTGTCGAGGCGCTCCCAGGGCTCTATTCCAACCTTCTCACCTTCTCGGCCGGTCCCAGGGTGTGTCCCTCTTTACCACTGATGTCCTTTGATATGCATGGTGACCTGCAATCCTTTAGTCCTGCATTGGCATGCGCTTCTCGATGATCGAGATGAAGACATTCTTGTACATTCTCCTGACTAACTTCATTTTTGCCGAGACAGGGAAGAAAATTTGCAAAGCCAACATGTAAGCGGCCTAGCTTTCTTTGCCCCCACAGAACAGCTTATCTCAGGTCTTCTCAGTGTACTCACGCGTCCCTACATTTCTGGTCAATTCAAGAAAGGCACCCAGTGCCCTCTGTTGGTGAAAAAGGTCGGAAGCTAAGCTTACCTGTTTGCACCTTTCCACTCGATTTATTAACCTTTTCGTTCTGTAACATCTGGATACCTTTGTTCGCTTTACACGGAGCAATCATTTATGTACTTACAATCTTCATTACCTGATACACATGTCACTTGCAATTTCATCCGTTTAGCACGCATTGAACGGACGATACGTGTGATTGAATGAATGGCCAAACAGTTTATTAAACAATTGGACTGGTTACAACATATCAACATTACTACGTGGTAGACACAAAAGGACAGATAGAAGAGTACAGCGTAGAGCATACACGACTTGGACTACAGGACTAGTTTGTTAATAGGGATACATCGGAGAGTATCAAGGTAAATCATTCTGGAATTATACGTACAAAGATAATATTAGACACGGGCGCTCTGCGCCGTGGTCGTTTCTTGCCCAGTAACTGAAGGCTTCGTGGATCCAGTCAAATTCTTCCCCCATGCGACTACCCCTCGGCTCACTCTCCTGGCGACGCTGACTAGACTCTTCATTTTCTCTTTGCTCGCCACCTGACGAAAAGAAGCTTGCCGTTTCTGGGAAGCCTCCGTGTGAGGAATGTCCATATCCATGAACGAACCAGGGGTGAGATCCTCCTCACGACGCTTGTCGTCCAAGGGGACTGCCGGGCAGATTCGCGGCACGACGTACTGGCGAAGCGGTATCGATCTTGATGCAGGTGGAGGGCCCGAGAAGTGACACCCATGTGCAGGACGTGACGGGTTGCAATGTGTAATCTCGTGGTTCGATTGCTGTCTTTTCAAGCGCCGTGGAGGGGGAAGAGATGGCCGTTTATCCTGCCGTTGTGCGACATGATGGGGGGACCGCCCTTCGGACTGCGACTTGCGATGATTACCCGGCGCGTGTGCCTCTAATTTCAGCAAACTGCATTCCAGTCTATCTAGCAAGGAACACCGGTTGGCCGGAGGATTCGGAGTCGGCTTCGGGGGAGGTTCACGAGGATGAACAAATGTTTCGTCCAGATCGACTTCGTTCCGGTGAGGCGCGTTACTGGGTGGTGGCTCGAAGTAAAATACCTGTCCCTGGCGTCGACGTGGGGATAGAGATGGACGGACAGCGTCAGAACTCTTGTGGCAGGGGATTGGCGTTACGAGGGCTCTTGATGTGACTGGCGGAGGCTTTTCGTTGTGCAGGCATGGATTGGCATTGTCAGCGTGTTGGTTGATACTTGGAGAGATGGGCATATTGGATGAATGAACTTGGACGTTCGAATTTGTGGGATGCGGAAGAGTGGCGTTCCCGTGTTTGCGAGAAACGAGGGATTTGGTGGGGGTAAGACTAAGGGGTAGAATGTCGGGTACTTGTTGTGATCCATCAGGAACGAGACAATCGTCACCGGGCGAAAGGTGGTCATCATCCGCAGCCAGCCCGACAAGGAGGCTAACCTCGTGAATGAGAAGGCTACAGCGCGACAGATCGGGAAGTTCGTTGGGGTCCACGAGGGCAGAATGAGTGGCTTCCCATGAGAAATCGTCACTTGCACCATCTTGTGGCAGCGGGACGCGAGGCGCGTTGTGACGGCGAAGAGGCGGGGAGCTTTCGAACCGGTCGTACATGCTTTTCCACCGGCCACTGTTCCTCAGAAACACCTGTACCTTGCCCATATCATCCTCAGAGAGAAGACATGGGTCCGTTTTCGGAGATGGAACCGAGGGCTGTGACAATAGGTGGGTGATAGAGGACTTGTGCGGTGATCCTCCTACCGGTTTGTCGAGCTGGACATTAATCTGAAGAGTGAACTCGTCCGGAGTGACAATGGTCGGCGCGGGAGGAAAGCAAGAGTCTGGAGTAGGCGGGTAAAGATGATCTTGGGTGGCCGAGCTCGGCGACCGCGAGTCAGTGCAACTGAAAATATGGGGGCTGTATGATTGAGCTGAACGGACGGAACGGGGAGAGACTCACCTCCACGCGGACGAGGGCGAGGACGGGAAATCGTCGAGAGCGGGCGGGCAGGGAGATGGTCGCATGGGGGAGAAAGTGGGGAAGGGCAAGGATGGACAAGATGGAGATTAAATATTCGTTTGGCATTCTGAAGGCGCATATATCCTGCTCTCGATCGGAGAAGAACACTCACCCCGCCGCTCCGGGAATTTGTCGCAAGTCTTGTTTGAACAATTATCCTCGGGTCACGGCGTGACTCGACCCACTCATGTCACACCACCGATCCGATGACTACGGATAGGAATTTCGAATGTCTGGGGAGAGTACAGCAACAACAAGACAACAAAAATCATCCTCGCAAAAACTAGTATGCCTTCTTGCCCGCCGCGAGCTGCAAGTGAGCGCTGTGCTCATCATATGGCACCTTCGTGACAGGTATATCTCGCCACAAGTCGGGCGTGAGGAACGCATATGTTTTAGTAATCTGTTACAAGCGTAAGCAGCGTGATAAAGAAGCCAAGGTGAACCATACCGCGACAAACGTGGCCTTCAAAAAGTTACCCATCGTAGCCGTCGATCCTTTGGACTGCGTGTAGCAATCCTCCACACCCGCCAACTGCAACAGTCGCTTGGAGGCCGGTGCAGCGACGATACCAGTGCCTCGCGGAGCAGGAATCAATCTGCACATGACAGATCCAACCTTGCCGCTGACCTTGGATGGCACCGTGTGTGGTTCACCAAGGGCAGCACCCCAGTAACCTCTCCGCACCGGGATCACAGACAGTTTTGCCAAGATGATAGCGCCGCGGATAGCGGTGGCGACTTCTTTGGCGCATTTAACACCCAGTCCGACATGTCCGTCGAAATCACCAATAGCAACGAAAGCTTTGAACCTGGTACGCTGACCGGCGCGAGTCTGCTTTTGAACAGGCATGATTTTCATGACTTCGTCCTTGAGCTTTGGCAGGAAGAAGTCGACGATCTGGAATTCCTTCACAGGGAGGGAGAAGAGGTAAATCTCCTCCATAGACTTGATTTTCCCGTCCTTGACTAAACGCCCGAGCTTGGTGACGGGGACCCTGCAGTAGCTGGTTGAATGGCATCCCCACGCAAGGATCTCATTACGGACCATTCTTTTTCTTCGTCCTTGCGACCCCCACGACGCGGACCACGACGGCCCCGACCACGATCACCACGACCTCGTCCGAATCCACCACGACCTCGTGCTGCGTCAGCCATATTTGTTTCCAAAGGATACTGTGTTCACAAGATCAATGAGTCATGACATCCAATGCGGTAGGGAGACATCCAGCTGCCAGGAAGCGTCCGGTCTTTGCGAGGATCGCGACATAGCGTGTGTTGTCCCTGCGGAGAGGATAGGTAGGGAGGAGATACTCACTGATCAAGTTGACGGCGTCGAGTTCACTGTTGGTCAATGTCCCGTCGATATCGCAGTCTCACTCGCCACGCGTCTGGTGCCACAGCCTGCCCTGAACTTGCCTCGACGACCCCCGACACCCTCCCCATCGACCTGTCCCTTTACCTGTCAATGGAACGTCAGAAATGAACCCACCAAGTATCCGAGATCTTGTGTGAGTTTGAGCCACTACGAGCGAAACAAATCCTCCCCGTGACGTAGTTCGTGACCGACGATGTGGGCGGAGTATCCGGGGGACACACCGGAGATACGATGGTAGATACGGGGTGGCAAGGAAACCCTTGCACCAGCACCAGCACCATCCAGCTCTCCATCGCACCCGCAACAAACAAGGTACTTTTTTCCTTTTCTCCCCGAGGCCACCCACAACATTCATGTTTCTGTATCTATAGTACCTTTCTACCACCCGTCTCCGCAGTCACGTTGGAAGAACATGTCGCAGCCTTCTATCTCAAATTGTACCCAACAGCAATTTAGTCTTTGCCCCACGTTCGTACACTTCCACACTGCATGTCTTTTCCCTCACATTCTTTTCAATTTAGCAACGGTCGTCGCGCCGTTGGGGATGGGGCTTTCACTTCTGACAACACTCCGAGTGTACTTGCCGTCTGCCACATGCAGGGCACCAACGACATGTACTATTACTCTACTACGTTCTCTGGCGGACCCGGAGTACGTCCCCTTATTTTTAGCACTAATCACGCATCTTGACTTATTCCCCCACAGTGGCGCTTTTGACATCCCTAACGCGAAATGCCCTCCTGACAGAGGGTCGTCAGACTGTGTGACAGGCGGTCTGGCGCCTATTATTTCCCAATCTCCCGACTCATCATTTTCACCTTCGCCTCCCGAGAAAACAAGTCCGATCAATAATCGTTTCACTAGCACTCGAATCCCAGCCGCTGTATCACCAAGATACATCCCTGGAAGATCCGAGTCTCCCTATAGTCTCCTTACTCCACCATTGACCCCAGACGACAGCGACGCGAGTGGTGCTCATGGTATATTTACCAAGCATTCAAAGGATGCTCTGGATCTTCTCTTGAACATCTTTCCTCGTAACGGATTGAGCACTTTACCTTTTGCTAAAAGCGTCGTTGTCTCTGTGCCAAACATGGGAGCTACCTTTGACGGAGTTGTCCTTGAATTGCCCGGAAAGCCGAAGACGCTCTATGTCGATGGTAAAAATGCCCCAGCCGTCAGCCTTCGCGAAAGGTAAATTTTCGTCTCGTTGAGCTCGTGTCCGACTGACATTGAAACCATCCAGTATTGTCGCCCTCTTGGAGCTCGCCGATGAACACCTGCAATGTTCCGCGCTTGTGATCGCTCTCGACAAGTCGTTCAATGGGCTCAACGATCTTTTACATTCACTCATGTACGTCGGTGGAAGTGTTGTCACTAAACCACCCTTCCAGGTTAACCCAGCGTATATTCTCGTGGGGTTGGATATTTAAGTTGGAGAACTGGTGCTATGGTCAAGGGAATGTTTCTGCCAAACATCCGTGTTGTTGGGTTGAATCCTGTCGTAATTGCTACGCAAATAGTGTCTCTGTACATACATCCACCAATGGCATCATGTGCCTGCACAGCAGCTCGCACGCACAGCTTTTTGGCTCGAGACCATCAGGACAAGTGGCTCTTGACGCCCGTCGAGTTTGCTCGCTTCACCGTCGAACACTCCCAACTTTCGTGATCATGGCTGGTTTAATGGATATCCTCCTTTCCTTGGTGAAAGTCTTGTGTGGTGGTTCGACGACCCAAGAACAGCCGCCTGTTGAATACGAGAAACCTTATGTAGAACGACCACCTCGCCAACAGGCGACAACCACCCGCCCAGAGCAGCCCCGAGTGGCACCCGAACCTCTGGTGAGGCCTCGCCGCCAAGTGAGTGTTGTCCCGTATATGACGCCTTTGGATGGCCAACTGTTCCTCAAATGCGTCATAAACGAGATAGCACCTTTGACACATTTATACACAGGAGCAAGAATCGAAGCCAATATCTCAGCCCCTACCAGACCATAAAGTACCTCAGGTATCTCTCCTCCGGACCCTTTCTTGCTTTACAGAGCGTGATTTACCTCTCTCAAGGACCAAAGCCAAATCAGCCAGCATGACGAACATTATATGGTCCTCCGCGCCAAAGCGAACCAACAGGGTGACTTGATGGCGCGGTGTTTTCAAGAAAGTCATGAAGCCTACGGTCGGCGTGATGGCGCTCGTGCCAAGGAGCTTTCAGAGAAAGGAAGACAACATGAACGTACGATGGAGAGTCTTAATGCCGAAGCCAGTGCTTGGATATTCAGACGTGAGTGTGATCCTTTATCCGCGGAGCCACGCTAGATCTCGCGACTCGAGACAGAAAATAACACGGTATGGCATTGCAGACCGCCATTGCTTTCTTTCACTATTCAAGTGACGCTTGACAGGATCGTAAACACGGGGAAATCGATCTCCACGGCTTGTATGTCAAGGAGGCGGTTTCGTACGCCGATAGGAGCATCCAAGAGGCTCGACAAAGAGGGGACGCGGAGATTCGGCTCATTGTGGGCAAGTCGCACCCCCATTCCAATGCAGACACCACTCAATGATTAATTTAGGGAAGGGATTGCATTCTGATGGCCGTGTCGCAAAGATCAAACCTGCGGTTGAGGAACTCATGAAGAAGTAGGCAGCATCTCATCTAATACGATGACTTCCGATGTCATTCACCATGTTTTTATAGGCACAACATACCCGCCGAAGTTGACCCGCATAACGCTGGTGTACTTATCGCGCAGCTGTGTTAGGACTAACTGCAGGGTCCTGATGTCCCAGACGCCTAACGACTCTTGATGCCAATTTGTCATGCACCTTCCACTCCTCGCAGCTGAGTAACTTTGAAAACACTTTGATCTCGATCTCGATCTTTTGTCACTGCTATGTACAATTGCTCTGTACAATATTGTAGAATGAGATATGTATCTTAAATTGAAATACGTGCAGCGGCTGTATTTTATGGTATGGCTTGGTGAGAACAGGTGTGAACTCATTCTGCAACACCCAGACACCGACGAGTCGACTTGGGCTAACTTATAGTGTTCGTCAGTTTCGCATGAGAATCGACTACTCTACTCCACTAGATGTCGTGCTCTAATATCCTCAAACAATCGGCTCACCGAATCCGTGATATTCCGCGTTACGTTCCTCATCGGTCTTGCAGACATGCGTCCAGAAGTTCTAACCCGTATCCATACCCTGCGCATTCGAATCCACAACCGCACCAAATTTTCCACTTGCCCAGATCCGCCACTCAGCGGCAGATAAAAGAGCGATGTCGGTGAGCCTGCATGCGCTATCGAATGGTTACTCAAACATTTCCTGTGTTTAGACTATGACCTCGTTCGCATCTACCACCCGGATTCCCCCGTCGCTCGGAACTACCCTGCGGAAATAGCTCAAGCCCGGTTTCAGTCCATATCCAAGGCATATGATCTGATGCGAGGCAAGAGCGCCATTACCGGGGAGGTATTGACGAGTCGCGAACGCCATGCGGATCCAGCACGATTTAGACCCAAGGCGCCGAGACGTCCCCATTTTGACGAGACAACGGGCGATGAACGCTGGAAGGAGAGGCTTTTGTTGGGGGCGACAGTACTCGTAAGTCTCATTTGTATCGCGACATGCTCGGGACCAGCCAACGACTGAAATAGGCCGTCGCTGCATTTGTCTTGCAAACCACCGCTGCTCGTCGTAAAGCCATCGTTCAGGCCACCAATGGTACTCGCACAACTTCATCTGAACCAAAGTATTCCTTGGTTGATGAAACGTTGGTCGAACCAAACGAATCCGCACACTCGCGGTGATCATGACTGCTTATGGTGGCCTTGGCTTACGGTAGCAAAGTATGTATTCACTCGGTGTGGGGTTTTGCGAGCAATAAATACGAGCGAAGTCGTGTCCGCATCGACGTCGAATCTGAAAGTTGGCGGGGGCCGATTTGCCAGTTTTGCTGACAAACTTGAGGCCGATATGGTGGGTTTAAAATCTGTTTATAGGACGCTAATTGGTCAAGCTTTCAATTAATTTCAAGGCTCAGGATATGCACACTTCGCCAGCTCTCGCGAAAACACCTCGTGATTTCGTTTGCCGTGAGACGGGGGGCGTCTCGTGGCCCTGGGCCATCCCCGTCATCTTACTAGGTGCGCGCTCGGTCCACTGGCATTAGTTCTGTTCTTCATTATCAACTTGACTTTGTCGCCCGTTCCCTTCCCTCCCTTTGGGCCCCTTTCGCGTACTGTACTTAGTGCTATCTCGACCGCGCGTTACATCATGTCACTAGAGTCACAACTCAGTGATTAGTAACGCCGTGTCTTCCTCACAGCTACAGTCATGATTAGAGGCATGAAACAGGCCCTAGTCGCGTTCGAAGGGGTACCGAACTCAGTGACATCATCACTGATCAGATGGTGATGTCCGCACACCCCGGGCGAATAGCAAAACAGAGTAACAATCAGTGCAGATAAGCCTCTCCCATATCTGGAACTCGTCAGCCATCGATTCATCCTTCAAGCTTGATCAAGAACCAGGATAAAGACAGGCCACAGCGCGATCATGCCGCCCGGCAAAATCGCACCCCGCCATGCCCTCTCCATTCGCCGCCTTGCCAACCGAGCTCATCCTGTCCGTTATCTCATTCGCCGCTGAGCACCAGCCTACCGCACTCGCCCTCTCCCTCGTTTCTTCCTGGGTACACGGGCATGTAGAGCCAGCCCTCTATCACACTGTTCGTCTGCGCTCCGCCCGAACTCTCACCCTTTTCATCTCCACTTTGGATCGCAAACCCAACGGCTTTGCTGACAAAACCGTTAAAAGGTTGTGCATCACAGCACTCGGACCCATCTCCAGCATCCAAACCGTGCTCTCCAAGTGTACCGGAGTAGTCAGCTTGGCCTGCGGTTTCTCCGTCCCTTCGTATGTCCACTGTATCCGCGGTCAGCCGCCGACCTTGGAAGATAAGGGAGGCACCATGTTCAGATGTCTCCCAATTGCCCCAAAAGAACAGCATCTCCTCTCCCTTGCGTGTCGAGACGGCCTTGACATGGCTATCATGTCCCCCGCCATCTCCCATTTAAGGATACAGCTTACCTCTGCTATCACCTCGGAGAGCATTGCAAGTCTCACAGAGCTCCGCCAGCTGACACACTTGGCGTTGGTTTACAACCAAGGGCTCTCTGGTGGCCTCGATGCTATCAAGGACATGCTTCAACCTATTATAAGGGGCGGGAGGCTTAGGGTACTCGTCCTCCAGGTCGCAGGCGATGCAGTAGACGCCCATCTGGAGAAAATTCGGAGGTGGAATCAGATCGAAGGGGAGAGAAGGTCGTCTAAAATTGTGGTTGACGGCAAGAGCTCGGATCTGATCATCTCGGCCTCAAAGGCACCTCGTTCTTTTCTGTCGGAATGGGACGAAAGTGACGAGTTTTGGCAGCGCGCGGAGGACAGCATTGGGTCTGTGGTTGGTTAGATCTTCCACGCACTGAATGTATCATCGAACATTTGTGGCATCGCTGCGACGTGTACATACATACCCACGTTTCGTACAAAGTTTTTTTTTTTTTGAAAAATATAACCTCGACAATTTGGTGTGAGCTCCTCCACTCCACAGTAACAGTAAACTTTGGAGAAGATATGACTACAACATTTGGTATGTAAAGTAGGGCTATAATAGTATGTCAATTGAAGTATAGATGTCAAACAGTAGCATCATGTAGCACAAAAACATTCGTCGTAAACATTCGTAACAATCTATAGCAGGAAGAATGCTGGGGATATCTTACGGGTCAATAATGTCCGGGAAAAGAAAGAACTTGGCCATCTGAACTCCTGGTTTCTCTGTCTCGCGCTAAATAACCAAGTTGACTGCCGATGTTGTCAGAACTCGGACTATATGCATAGGTTGGATCATGGTCCCAATCACTTGCCCAACTAGGTCTACGACATAATGTAAGCAACACGCAAGAATGCATACTAACACATATACCTTGTTTGGTTAGGACCAAAACTATTCACGATCCTTTGGTGTGTCGGCACAGAAACAGACCCACCGTAAGACGCGCGGCTGGCTATGGCATACTGTCGGCAGATAGAGGGGTCGCGTTGTGTTGTGGGTGTTTCGTCCATGGCCCTTTCATCGAATAGGGAGACTGGTCGAGAATGGATGCTGGATGTTGATGACCTGTCGTCGCCGAGTTCCGTGTGCATGGAAACTCTACCATAACCCCGCTGTGGTTGAAACGTGGTGGTTTGCGTTGCCATGGATTGATCGCGTCGGCACGAAGCAGAGGAAGATGGGAATGGGAGAGTACTGGGAACAGGATATCGGGTAATATGAGGGAACTCAAAGAAGTGAGGGCTGCGCTCGGACGGCTCAACCTGGGTATCGTAGGTGTACGTGTTAATGGGTGGTGGAGCAATTCGATATTCGGGCGGTGGATTTCGGTAGTCCCCATGTACTGTATAGTCTGGCGGAGCAGCACTGTGATAGCCGCGATCACCAAACTTGAGGAGGTGATGGCGTGAAAGAGGGTCATTCTTGGGGATGCTTGGTTCAAAACCGCCGAGACTATGCGGGAACGAAGAACTGAGATCGTTCCTATTTACCCAGTATTTAGTGGACTTCTCGAGAAAAAAAAAAGGTAATTGACGCTGACAAGTACATTTCTGCGCTTCTCCACCGAGGTTTGACTGCTTCCAACGCCTCGACGAAAACCGAAACCTCCTCGAGCAACTCAGCCATGGCTAGAGCTAGAGGGGACTTGATGTCTTCAAATGCGTCGCATCTCATCTGATTGCGTTCTTGCCATTTCAAATCCCAAAAGTTCATGAGCAGAATCGCGGCGCAGACATGTGAACCCAAGATGAGGGTAGGGATGTTCGAGTAACCGCGACCAATTTGAGCTTTTAAGATGCGGGAAACGCATTTGCCAGCGTTGACACAAATTGCAATACAAGGGATGGGCATGTTAGAATGCGGGGTAATGTTCGTAACAGATTGAAGAGATGGTGGCAAAAAAGGTCGATAAATGATTATCTGGATCAGATAGTAGGTGATGTATAGCGTTGCTGACTGATTTGAAAACAGTGGGTCTTCAATGTGAGGTGACCAGTGTACTGACGGAAGGTCAACCTCGAGACGAAGAGCTTGGAAAGAGACTACGCTCACAGTGTTTCGGGACCGAATCCACCCATTCGGTCATCGCATGATTCAGTTGCGCTAAAACCTCCTGCCACCGCGGACGCGCGGCACTGAACAATAACTTTGACCTATCAAGAGGGTACTTGCTAAATATGTTAGCCAACAGTTCGTCAAGGGATGGGAAAACGCACGACCGTTCTCAGGGCATATGCGACAATCTTCGTCAATTTGAGATGTGAATTAAAGGCAGCTATCTCTGATGGCTTGCCAGGGGGTTGTTGGAACGCCCTCTCTGGGTCTTCTGTTTCCCAGTACTCGTCATCGACTTCCAGCGGAAGCTCTGCGTCGAACCTTCACAAACGAAGGGGTCAGTCAAAACACGTGATCAGGAACGGGGCCTTACTCTTCCTCGCCTGAGCAGCACGGCCGTCCCAGGGCAGCACTTGCTATTCTATCCTGAAGGACAAGAACCCAAAACGCCCTTTTCCAGAGTTCTCCTTCAATGCTCGGTTTGTCCCCATAAATTTTCTTCCGATGTGCTCCAACATCCTGCGCTTTGCGAAGGCCGATGCTAATGAAAAGCCATGCGACTGGATGAAATGCTGTGCCTCGCAGAAACATGCCAAGCAACTGTTTGGTGAGAGATTAGTTAAAATATCTCAGATAAACGTCTTCATTGCACGGACCGCCATAGTCTGGACTTCAAATAGACCAGCTGGATGAAAGAGGCTAAGGGAGCCACGATGGATATCTGTGATCGTGAGTACCTATGCATGTGACAGCAAGAAAACCACGCACCCACTGCTGCGTTAAAGAATCTCCAACCAGCGCGCTGCCACTTGTATTCCTCAACGGGCCTTTCGGCCTGGGGAACATCATATTTGCCGTCATCAAGTACACGGGGATCATCACTCCAGCGGCTTGCAACAGCGAACACAGACAAACAGAGGCATCCAAACCATGTGTCCTTGTGCTGCAAGCCTTCTCTCCACTGTCGTTCGAACGTCGGGCGGTGAAATAATGGAATGAATGGGTTGACATGCTCAAAATATAGTTTGATCAGGATGTCAGCAAGGTCTTGGGGTGGAAAATCTTCAGCAAGTGAAAGGGACAGGTACTCGAGTCGATCCTGAAAGCCTTCGAATGCAAGTTCCCACTAAAAAGGAATTAGATTCAAGCATTTAGGGAGCGCGGGGTCAAGGACTGAAACAGACTCGCCTGAGGAGTAGACCAAAATTCGGGGCGCCGCAATGCTGCAGCATTAATCGGGCTAGTAGTGTCGCGAGTCGAGCGACTGCGTTCCTCGCCACCAGTTACGCGGTTGACGTGCTCATCTCTCAGCTTCCGGGTCGGTTCGATGAGCTTGAAACAGCTACTCTTGCCGTGGAAGCGGACTTGATTGTCCGCCAAGGGACGGTGATCTTGAGTAGGTTCTAACCCCCGAATCGTCAAACGTTTCATTCCGCGCGAAAGGCTGAGCTCCCCGACTTCTTCACTGTCTGAGGACGTATAGTCATCCGATGACAAATCCGTGTCACTCCGCGGTGTACCTGCGGAACACCGGCTACGGGAGCCAATACATGTCGAGTGATTTGTGGGGTTGGAGGGGGTGAGAGCATTGGGCTGTAAAGTTCCTGGGGGTGAACCCTTTGGTCTGGAAGAAAATGTGGACGGTGACGTTGACTTTTCATGAGGTGATATGCAGCGGGAGGGTTCAGGGTCCGCCTTCCAAGAGTCTCGAATCACCGGGGGTCCCAACTCCTCGGAGAAATCGGCTTCGGGACGGAGCTGTATAGAAGCAACAATTAAACTACGTTCTAGCCCCCGAGAGTTTAAACAGTAGCGAAAATGCATGGAAGAGCATGTCACCAGCACCTGGTCCACCCACAGGGAGTTAGGGGCTCGCAGAGGGAGCGAAGCCGCTTGGGCAGCAGATAGACAAGCAAAACGCGTAGAAAATACTCACACGCTTTAGAAGTGCCTCCATCTTTTCCAGCCTGTCCTCCAAGCTTGTAATATAGCTGTAAAAGGCACGTCAATTCCGTAAGGTGAAGTTCGACAAGTTGACTCACGCCTTCGGAGGTCCTCTAGGCTTGGAAGCCTCGCTGGAGAGGAAGAAGTCAGCGAGCGTGAAGGAAGGGGATGTGTGTACGCACACATAAGAGCACGTTTTGCGATTCTGCATGCAGTTTGTGCAAATGTTGTCTGGCATGCGGGGGCCATCGCACTTTGTCTTCCTGCGACGACAAGCATCGCAGGCACGCTCAATCTTACGCTTCTTGTAGATAGACTCTGCAGAGAAATGTTCCGCATGATGTATCGCAAGCATGGAAGTGGCGGATGGGTGGGAGTGGGTGGAAAAGGAGTCAGCGATTTCTATGACATTGGTGGCATAGACGCTGTGAGTATAGTAGGGCTGCATGAGCGGGGAAGCGGGGGTATGAAGCAATATTGGGAGAGATCGGGGCGAGTATATCGAGCGTACTAAATAAATCGCGTTAGGATGGAACTGACGATGGAGAGAGATCTTGGAGAGAGTAAAAAAAGATGGCGCTACGAGGACGTGAGGGGAGTATTCAAGAGGTCGTGGTCAAGGTGAGGAAGAGATACCTTGGCTCAGTCAGGACTTGACAGCGATCAGCCCGGTCTGCCAACCGGGTCTACTATTTTACTCATATGACATTTAATATCTCCACGTGACTGCTAACCATGAGCGGAGTCCTAATCTTGTGGTTGCTCTTCGGTGCCGTCACATTGCCGGCAGTTACCACACTTGCCGGAAAGATTAACTCGTCGCTGTGTGACTGTGCCTTGCAAGTTTACTTTTACTAAAACCCCCACTTTCCTGGGAGTATCTAGTCTTTGTATATCCATCCTTTACCAAGATTTCCCAAAAATATACCCTTAAATCCACCAAACCTCCCTCTCTTACCAATATCTTACTATTCAACGACTTTGCTTGTAGCTCGTATTTTTATTTTATTACCTTATTTAAGCAAGATTTTCCCCCACGATTATAAGCGACTAAATGCCGCGCCGGGTGTTTATTTCCCCCCCGAGCGTTCCCTCCACCATCTGATCGAAACAATAAAATAAAAATCTGGTCAGCCGCGGAACATCTTGCCCCCACTGCTCCTGCGGCAGATTATGTTGTCCCGCGTTCGCCTTCTTCGGCTTCGCCCATCCACCTTACTCCCTGTGATTCCCCCACGAAGACTCGCCTCGGCCTTGAATCGGCCTTCCCCTCCCCCACTCCCTCGTGAACAGCAACGGGAGTTCGAAGAGCTCCAGCGCACCGCTCAAATGCCTCTCTCATCACCTTCGTCTTCATCCGCAGAGGCAGAGGCAGACCTCGCACTCCATCCAGACGCGAGAAAACCCCTGAAGCCAGACTTTGAGGGTGACATGAACCCTCTGACAGGCGAGCAAGGAGGTCCAAAGACGGAGCCTGTGGGAAAGTGGGTTGAGGAAGATGACGGAGATTGGAGCTTCAAGGGACGAGTCTCCGACTTTTAAAACTGGTACTTGGATAAGCTCTCCGACCTCCTGATCGGCCTACGACAGATTCCCCTCGAGCTTGTCAAATTTCGCAGCTGCCGGAGGCTCGCATATCGTAAACATAATCAAAAGAATCCCTAGCCATTACGTCGCAGCCATTTTGCTTCAAAGTACATTATCAGTATTGAACAAGAACGTTACATATACACCGTGCAAGTACTTAAATTAGGAGCGATGTTTTTTACCCCTCGGAGGACCGAATGAATACTCATCGTCTAATTCCACGAGCCGCAGGCACGCCGCGACCACGACGAGCTGTGAAAAGAGAGACTGTTAGTATGTTCCGATTACACATTGAGTCGTGGCAATCACCGTTTGCTACAAAGGAAACGTCATGAGCATATGACCAATGTACGATAAAAATCAGATCAACGAACCTCGCATAATGGTGGCACGTCCACGCGCTGTACCAATGCCGCGTCCCCGCATGGCGTTCGGACCAACCCGTTTGAACCTGATGAGCCTCAGTCGCAGAGCAGTGAATCAGTACCTTCAAACGTACATCGGAGCATTCTGGAGCATGTCTGGCACGATAAAGAATCTAACCATACTTCCCCTGATGTAGACCTGATCTAGCTGAGACACACGCCCATCGCGTCCAGTCACAGTGATATCCTTCAAGGATATGTTAAGGTTGTCCTCGGCTGGAGGTAATGAGATGATCAGAGCAGTCATGCAACACATGTGAATTATACGACCTTCGGCGAGTTTTCCACGATAAAGCTGGCCAGTCTTGAGTTCTACAGTCACGATGTGACCAAGAGACTCGTGTAATAGCTTGACCGGAACTCCAAGGCCAACTGTCGCCATTGTTTTTGATGTGATGGTGAGTGTAGAGTGTAGAGTTTGTGTATATTTGTCTCACTAAGTCCCACTACGTCAAACTTAGTTCCCAATCAGATTCATATCATTATAAAATGCTCTTACCATGTGCCTGACAAAGATTGACACCGCAACTTTCAAAAACCGCAACATTGGTCGTGGTGGCGGTCGCAGTCGCAGGGCCCGTGTGATTGGATAGCACCCGCTTTTTTCTTGCTCTTGCTCTTGTTCTTTTTCACCACCTCGCAAGTCTCCCCCAGGGTAGACCACGTCTTCACATCTAGAGGTCACGAACTAATCCTGAGCCAGTATCTTACAGCGTGACTTCTGCAGTCTGAAGAGTGCACAGCGATCACCTACAATGTCACTTCGCGAAAGGCGTTCGACATCGTTGCAGTCTTTGGCAGACACAGTCGAAGAGGTCCCGCCGAACGGTCCGCTTAGTGGCCCTTCCTCCGTGGATTGGCGAAGGCAACGCCTTCTTCGCATCGGGAGTGGCGTTGCACTTGAACCCACGCGTCATCTTCATGACGACACTGGAGCTTCCGACGAAAGAACCTCGTTGCGCGATTCCCCTAATGATGAGAGTTACGGATCAATACGGCCAACCCTGGGGCTGCGTTCATTTAGCACTATTGGCCGTCGTAATCTTCCTCCATTACAGGGCCATTTCGTTACGCGCGGAGCGTTCTCAGGACCTTCGAGTCCAACTGTGCGGGCTACCCTCACTCACCGTCTCTCTCAGAGGCGTATCTCTGCATACGACGCTCCCCTTGTCCGCTCCAAGTCTTCCGACTCTGATGACGATATCAATGTTCGAATCAACGGTTTCCGTGTCTGGTATTCCTCCTTTTCGTCCATTGACTGGCTACATGATGCCATCAAGGATTCGGTGCGCTTTTCCAAATTAAGGCGCGGAAAATCGGTTCGTTCGCATCTACGTCTCGCGGTTGACAAGAGTCTCGGGTGGATAATTGTGACGATCGTTGGTTTTTTGACCGCTGTCATCGCTTTCCTCGTCGTGCGATCAGAGCAGTGGTTCTTTGATGCAAAATACGGATATTGCACTACTGGGTGGTGGAAAGCTATGCGATTTTGTTGCCCCGATGTTCACGATTTGCGTTCCTCAAACGAAGCAAGGTGCCCTGATTGGATGGACTGGTCTGGTATCTTAACATCGTGGGTGCATCGTGGGGCCATTGAGAATGATTATGTGGGATATATTAGTTATACCTTTATTGCGGTATGCGCTTTTCCTATCAGTGTTCATGTGTCTCTGATATCCATCGCTTTCACCTCGTCAGGTTCTATGGGCGACAGCATCATCTCTTCTTACCATCCACTTGACCGCTTCGACCTCGTTCACCACCCGCAAAGATTCCGGAGTTTTATCTCCACAGTTCGATAATGCGGATGACAAGCATCCCATTTCTTCGATGAAGCGCAAGACATTGTATTATGTATGTCCGAGAATCCGCTGGATAAACTAGACAATCTCAGTTTGAACAAGGCCGCAGGAAGTGGTATACCAGAAATCAAAACGATTCTTTCAGGTGCCCATTCCGCTGACTTGCTCATGCATCGACACTGTTTTGACGCCACGCAGGCTTTGTAATCCACGGATATCTTGGTGGCCGCACTCTGTTCACGAAGTCGTTTGGTTTGGCCCTCTCAGTTGGTTCGGGCCTGTCGCTCGGTTAGTTCTGTGCCGTTGTTCTCTTTGTCGCTTCTCCACTGACTTGCTGCTAGGAAAGGAAGGGCCTTTTGTTCACATTGCGAGCTGTATTGGCAATATTGTCAGTCGATTTCACCGGAAATACGAAAATAATGAAGGTCTGTCTCCTTTTCGCAGCCATGGGCCGCATCAGCATGATAATTCTGAATAGGAAAGCGGCGTGAAATCCTCAGCGCAGCTTGCGCCGCCGGGGTCGCAGTTGCCTTCGGAGCACCTATTGGAGGCACCTTGTTCAGCTTGGAAGAAGTCTCGTATTACTTCCCTCCAAAGGTAAACCTTCATTTCAACTGGTAGCCACTGCCGGCTGACCTTTCGCTATATTCAGGTGATGTGGCGAAGGTATGGTTATCTATCTTAGGTGAATGTATCATAACCTGCTCTTTGTTAGCTTTTTCTGCGCGATGATCGCAGCTATCACCTTGAGGTTCCTTGATCCCTTCGGAACCGGCAAGCTTGTACTTTTCCAAGTTACTTATGATAAGGTATATCTTTTACCGTCTGCTTCGAATATGTCTCTCAGGCATCTGTAGGATTGGCATGCATACGAACTCATCTTCTTCGTGATTCTGGGGGCTATTGGCGTACGTCCTCTTAGATCTCACCTAGCTCTTACGAACTCTCGTCAAGGGGATATATGGCGCATATTTCTCTAAGCTGAACTACCGCTGGAGCCGCGATGTTCGCAGCAACACGTGGTTAAAAACACATCCAGTCCTAGAAGTCGTTCTAGTAAGTCGAAAAATGAAACATTCTGGTGGTCGCTAACAATGCCAGGTTACCCTTGTCACCGCGATATTTTGTTTTCTGAACCCGTACGCTCGTATGGGAGGGACAGAACTCGTCTACATCCTTTTCTCTGAGTGCCACACGGATGGTACGGACAATCATTCGGGCCTGTGTGCTCTGGACCCAAGAGATTGGCAACAAGTCTGGCCAGTTGTTCAAGCAATTTTAGTGGCCATGCTCATGAAAGGCGCATTGACAATCATTACCTTCGGCATCAAACTTCCTGCAGGCATATTCATCCCGACGCTTGGTGTTGGTGCTTGCGCTGGACGTATCCTCGGCATCATTGTTCGACATCTACAATGGCGTCATCCGAACCATCCTGTATTTTCTGTCTGCAACGGCGACAGGGACTGCGTGGTACCTGGACTTTATGCCATGGTCGGTGCTGCCGCAGCGTTATCTGGTGTCACGGTCTGCATCTTCGCATATCTTTTCTTGGGAGTAACTGACGATGATCGCATTCAACAGCGCACGACAGTCTCACTCGCGGTGATCATGTTTGAGTTGACAGATACCCTCACATATGCTGTCCCGGTCATGCTGTCTGTCCTCGTCGCGAAGACCGTTGCCGATGCACTAGAGCCCAAAGGAATTTATGATCTAGTCATCGAGTGAGCTGCCCAAAGTGATGATCACATCAATACTCAGTATACTTTCTTTCTAGATTGTCGCAACTCCCGTATTTGGATGCTAAGCACGAGTACCTTTGGTCCCACTTTTCGATCAGTGATGTTGTACGTCCTCCCTGCTGCGACCAAGTGAATTCTGGCCCACACATGCACAGACAGATCGTCGCGTAGACGTCATTCGAATAGATGCTTGTAATACGGTGGAAAGTCTTCGAGACCGGTTGCAAGCACTTTTCAATGCTGGCCATGATGATAGTGGGTTTCCCATTCTGCGTCCCAACGGAGACAGCAGTAAATTGCGCATGGTGGGGTACATTGGCGCAAGTGAGCTTGAACATGCGCTTGGTCAGTCAACGCCCTTATGACCTGTATCTTTTTTGAAGAACGTTTGGTAGCGATCGTTGCGGAGGATGCTGATGAGGAAATCAATTTTCAATCAAGTAGATCTGGTAGAGACCGGGACATCACGTCCTCATGGATCGAGAGCAGCACTGTGGCAGGTGAAGACTTGTTCGACTTTAGTGTATACATGGATGAGGTTCGTCGCATTTCGTTGCAACTCTGCAAGGATCAGCATGACTCGTTCTCAGGCTCCGCTTACCATTCAATCTCATGCACCGTTGGAGCTTCTTCATCAATTTTTCGTCAAATTAGGGGCTCGATACGTCGTTGTTACCGACGCCGACGGGAATTGTAAGTTAATTCATTCTATGTGGTGTAGCACAGTCTGATGAACACGGTGTTCGCAGATGAAGGCGTTATCGATAAGAAGACGTGGCTCGCATTCTTAAGTGGACTTGAGGAGAAGTAATAACTATGCCATTCATTTATCTACGCGTGGAGTGCATGGTTTTGGACTCATCTGGAGGGGAGTAGTTCACTAGCCGAATTGACCCCCGCAAGCGCGGATCGCGTTCAGCATAGGGGCCCCTGTAGCCCCCCCCTTAACCTTTCTTTTGTTATTTTCTTTCTACATTTTTAGAACACCCGTACAGCATTATGTACCCTAGGTAGGACATATTTTCTACATAAGTTCTAGCAGTCCCTGTCGCCCAATGCAATTACCCTGATGAGTTAAGTTCCCCCAACACTCTGTATCCCCATCTTCTCTTCTCCCGAATTAATACATTTATCATGCTCCGTCTCCGAGTGTTTCCACCCCGTAACAAAATGTGAACAAAAAGTCTCCACAGGGTGAGGAATGAGTTCTCGAAGATGACTGGGTGTGGCGAAGGTTATTTGGCTATGTTTGACCATGTTATAAACGGAAGCCGTTGCCAAACAACGTCAGTGCACCTTCCAGTAAGCACTAAACGAGCGCACCGTTATGGCTTCCCAGACACGCCAGAGTATATCTCACAGTCATCCGGATCCATACCAACTTGAGCGGCTAGCTGAAGAACTCGCAGCCCGCGAGCTGTCAAGCACATCTGTCGGCCGATTTTCTGGCAGTGAGCACCTGCCACAACAGCCTGACTTACCGATATACGTCCCATTGTCCCATGACAACGAATTTCTGGCAACTGAGACATTTAATGTTGAGGAATTTCTTCTTTCTCGCTCATACACATCGCTTCCGGAACTCCGAACGGAACTCAGAGAATACTTGTCCTCCTTGAAGGAGGAGTTGGTCCTTCTGATCAATGACGACTACGAAGACTTCATCAGCCTAAGCACAGACCTGCGAGGGGAAGGTGCGAGGATGGGTAAGCTTAAAGCACCTCTTAACGGTCTCAGGGAACAAATACAGGTGTGTGGACATGCAGAACATTAGGATACAAACCAAAATATCAGCAGGTTTCTCGCCAAAGTCTCAAAAATATTCAAGATGCCATCCAGGCTAAACTGGATGCGAGATCAAAGCTGCGCGATGAAAAGGTCTACATCCGTTTCTTCCTCCCCGGACATGTGGAATGATGATTGTCCCTTTCAGGCGTTGCTACATCATCTCCTGAAGATATCCGAGTCCATCACACGCCTCGAGTCTCTTTTGCTGATTTCGAAATCCAATCACGCGGAGATTCCTCCTTCTCATCTTTCGGGGGCGATCGAGGCTAGTTCCGGAAAGTACGTAGATTCTTCAGAACATGGATTCCTCTGACTACTCTCCTAGAACGCGGGGAAGCCGAGGCAAACACCTATCCAGAGTTGCGACTGAGTACACTCAACTTCTTTATCTTGTCTCCAAGGCACGCGCGGAAAACTGCGCATACGTCGAAGAGATCCAGTGGGTTCGTTGATATTTAGTCTGTCAGAGATCCAGTCAAACCATTACCCTGACAGAGCATCGACCGCATCAGGGATACTTTGACGTCTGATCTGGACCACCTGTTTTCGAACATATTGACAACTTTGACAGGGACTGGTGAAGGGAAGACGTCAGAGCTCGAGAGGGCCAAATTAGTCGCTGATCTGACCGAGTGCCTGTGTGTTTATGATACCCTGTGCCTATGGAGGACCGCGGAAGATATAATCAAGAGAACTGTCGTCCTCCCGTACATCAAAAAGGTTGGTGACCGTCTGTAGGGAGACGGGCACATATTAAACCTGTACTTCTAGTCAATACATCCGGATGCATTGGCCGCCCCACACTCGCCCATCATACCCCACACCCCTTTGCCGACCCGTGCGTCTCAGAGTTCTTTTCCACCTCGGACGCCATATACTCCATACACTGCCTTCTCGTCCAAACAAAACCCATTCAATTCCAAGGATGCTACTTCTTCGATACCATATCTGGATGAATCTAACGACCCGCTTGCAAAGTTATTCAATCAAATACTTCGATTTGTCGATCGAGATTTACGCCGCATTATGCAGATAGCAGAGCAAGTCTCGGTCAAAAGCAATCCAGCACGAATGGATTCGACCTCCGCAGCTGCCTTACCGAGTGGCATCAAAGTAGTGGCGCACACCGGTGAAGGTTTTGATGTAATGGCGAATGTCATCTGGCCCGAAATTGGACAGGCAATTATGGATGAATTGGGGTTGGTGGTCTTTGCTGCAGGGAAGCCTGATGAATTTCTGAAGGTAGTTTATCACCCCACCGATCACGGTAATTTCACTTATACTTGTGGCTCTAGCGTCATGCGGCAGCACAGGCATTCATCCATGCCCTTGAGTTCATAGCACCATCCACAAAATCAGTTCAAGCGATGAGGTCTCATCCAGTCTTTGCTTCCTTCCACAAACGCTGGCAGTTGCCAATCTACTTCCAACTTCGTTGGAAGGACATCGTCGGCAAAGTGGAAGACAGCTTAAGCACCACAGTCATCAATCCTAATCTCAGCAACCTTGGTAAGAAGTATGTTGTGGATGCTACTATTCAATGTTGAGCCATCGTGCAAGGGCATTCTGTGTTTCTGATGCCTCAGGCAGAGAGCGTATGGGTCGCTATAAGTTCATGCTGGAGCGCAGAAATCTTCATTCCGGACTTGGCGCATCGTTTTTGGAGATTGACCCTACAGGTATGAACTATTCGGCCTCGATCGTTTAGTGTCCGCCGAAACCCTCTTCAGCTTCTCAGCAGATACAAAATTTGGCTCGAAATTGTACTTCCCCACACTGAGGCTTCAGTACAAGTCACGTCTCCGATAGATAAGGTTGTCGGTTTTTTTTTTCGTATGATATTCGACTTACAGACTTATCGGATTTATATCAGAGTCGTTCGTCTACCCCGCAAGCGTCTTCCGAAGCCGTTCCGGAGAATAATGCTGTAGATGACCTCCTGAACCAATATGCTACCATCCTTGTCGACATCAAGGCAATCACTCTGCAAGTCTTGGTTCTTTGGAGGGAAGAAATTAGTTCTGCCCTCCCTGAGCTTGCTGCGTCTCAGGATATGTACATCGATCCAGAAGGTACGCGTCCCCCGAGGTTAGTGCTCTCTAGACCGACTGAACAGAGACTTGTGAAGATGCACTCGGAGAGCAGCTAAACTCTTTAAGTTCTATGGCTGAGCAGGTGATGAAACAGGTCGTCCAGTTGCTATCTCGACGAGCATGCGATTCTCTTTTACCTGTGCGCTCGATACCCTCTCAATTTCGGGCGATGTCCGGCAAACGCATGCCCACTGAGCCCAGTTACTTCGTACCTTTAATTCTCCGTCCTGTCAAAACATTCTTTGGTATCGGAGGTTCAACTGTCGCGGGTGATCGTTTGCGGGAAGGCCTGCTCAAGGAATCGGCCATGGAAGTATTTGACAGCGTTTGCCAAAGGTAGTTGCTCCGTGTCGATGATGCAGCGGCAGTTGCTCAACGACCCCTTGCAGATATATCCAGTACTTGACAGCAATGAGGAAGACGGAGGAATCGTTGAGGCGTCTGAAGAAAGGAAAGAAGTCGACTCTGGGTATTTTCAGTGGCGCCAGCGCCAGCAAGGACGACGACCGCGATGAGGAGCGCATTCGAACCCAGATGATTATAGATGTCGAAGCATTTGGTCAGGATGGAAAGGGCTTGGGTGTAGACATAACGTCGGTCGAGAGTTACCTACAACTCTCCCAAATGATTCAAAGCGAACTTATCGATGGTGAGTGTCAATCTCCCCGGTTCACTATTCAAGCTTCAAGCCTCTGAACCATACTTACAATAGAATCGTAAGAATTGCAGAGTGCTTACACAAAGGAGAATCGAATGTTCATTGTAAGATAAGATACAGTCGTCAATGCTGACAGGAAGCATGGTATATAGCTGTACGAGTGACAGTTATGCCGATGTCTGTCCGATTGGTACCACCTGATCTTTCATGTTGCAACATTGTCTGATGGCAGTGTGAACAGAGATACTGAACCGACCACCCTCTCATTTTCTCCTTCGTGTACTCTTCCACAGCATCGAAAACATCCCGATTGAGCAGCTTCTGAGAAATGGATAGCATATCCCCATCGCTGTGATAAGACTCCAACATCCCCGTTAAAATCGTCCTAAATTCTGTGTAGGGCGTACCCGGAGTAGAATCTGCATAGAGTCCGGGATCAACCAGGCGTTTGAATAAGCGCGGAAACGATACAGCTCGAGTAGAACTGATGGTAACCAAGGAAGCAAACGTATTTTGCACGAGTTGCCGCAAGCTTGAAAGGGCTATGGTCTTCAATCGATGGCCACCAGCGTTGTCAACCAAACGAAGATTGGACACGACCTGCACGGAGTGAAGCTGACTGCTGAGCAGCTGGAACCAAATATCTTCAAGTGGAACTGCAGTTGTGGCTGACGTGTTCGAATGCTCCAAACAAATACTCGCGCCTCTTTGTCCAATCTCTCTCAGAGCGTTGACTGATTCGTCGACATTCGCATCGCTGGAGTTCAAGTCGATGACAGCTCGGGCAATTTTGTGTGTCAACTGCTTCTCGTACACTTCGGCTTTCGCCAGCGCCTCTCGTGGTTGACCCCGTTGATTCAGTGCCCATAGCACTGCCCCATATGCGTGGTTCTCCTCGCAGATTTGTTCTATCGTCGGCCAATCGAGGCCACTCCGCATGCGATCTAGGGTTTCAATGACACCCGACGGCATATACCGACACTGCAACTTGACGAAGAGTAGACGAAGAGGCTCGCTGATATGTGGATGATATGGGCGATATGGGGAAGTGGTATCTTCCCTGTCCGATATCTGCGAGTTAATTAGATGAAGGAGATAGTCATAACGCCGACGGTCATCCGTAGGATCCATGATATTGAGAGAGGTTTCATGCAGACTCGGGGCAAACTTGTCAACTAGAGTAACAGTCGATTGCAGGTCGAGTGTAAGGAGGTGGTCAAGGGTCTCCGAAAGTGTGCTCTGAATGTCCTCGGGTAAGACGCTGTGGTTATCCGATCTTGAGAGATCGAGAACTTCTTCGACATAAGGAAGTAGCGATGCACTCTGCAAACTTGGGTCGAGCAAGTAACTGGACAAAAGCTGTGTCCATTGGCGCTCATGTCGACGTCGGTTTTGCAAAATGCGGTAAAAGCCTGCGTTTTCAAATATTTTCTCTATTTCAGAGCTGTCACGAGGTGTATATGCCGATAAGAGATATTCAGCAGCGAGCTGGCGATCCTCTCGGGTTTCAGGGTCGAGGGAAGTAGCGAGGGATACGAGGAGATCATGGAGGACGCGAGCATCGATATCTTCAACATGGATGTATTGCGGATACTTCGGAATGTTTCGCGCAATGAAAATGTTGATGAAGATGGTGACGGAAAGCGGTAGATCTTGACACGAAGCGATATCCAACAGGATCTTGACGATGGATAGCCTACTAATATCAGGGGAGTCTGTAAGGAACGAGTCCTCGAAGGCGATGTCCAAAGAGTGAAGGAACGACTCCGCGTCGAAACGGAGCAACAATCGGGTATAAGGGTACGTGGGCTCTGCTCCATTGCTCGTGAGGATCAGATGACCACCTTCTGAGGGCCAAACAGCGGATGTTCCGTTGAATATGAAGTCGTACACATCATTCTTCGCGCGCTCAGCTTCGTCAGAAGGTAAAGGTTCACCACTTGGATACGTCTGGCCACTGAGAACGTTGATTAGATAAGGGAAGATCTTGTATGCATGACGGAATGACGAAGTCATGCGTTGCACATCTGCTCCATTGGGAACCGACGAATCTCCAGAAAGGGGAAGTTGGCGGATAAGAGAGATCAGCTCCACCATTGGGGCGACATAGTCTTGTAGGGCACGTGTGTATACATAGATCAGCGCATCCCAAAGTCGGTGAGTCTGACAAAGACGAATGGCTTGGTTGATGTCCAAACACGAAGGGTCTATATGCCAAATCACTCGTTCGGCTAGGGCGGGCTGGCCAGCGTCATCATGGAGTGCCACCAGTCGCTGGGTTATGCGCGGAGGCACGAAATCGATGATGCCTCCCAGCACAAACGTCTCAAGCTGTTCCAAGTAGATTCGAGTTATTCCAGCATCTTCGAAATGCTGGAACAGATCTTCGAACAGGAAATCGTAGTTGTCAAGGGTAATGCAGGAGCGCGCGCAACTAGTGACCAGGCCTTCGAAGAGAGTCGTGCGATCGACACCCCTACCATCCGGGCTAGAATGGGTACCATCCGTCATCCTATCTTCGGAGAACGCGTAACTGGCGGACGCCACCATCAATTCGTGCAACTTTTGTCCAAGGACTGCTTTCTGCTCTTGACCGGCATCCGGTAACCCATTGCGGTTGCCGGGCGCTTCCCCGGTATAATACGAGCGTGTGAGCTCAATAGCGCTCAGAAAATCACCTTGCTCAACCAGGGACAAGATCTTATCAGCCCAAGTGAGCATTGTTCCCACTTGAAGCTCCTCGCGACGCTGCCCGAGGTTAGTATCACACTCAAGACGCAGCTGCGGTGACTAACCAAAAGGAATATCTTCCCCTTGTAAGCCCGAATACTATGAGCAACATCGTTGAGGGATTCGGAATATGGCATCGACCCATCGGTGGTGGAACCAAGGGATGGTGATACCAACGCCGAAGCATTGAAGGGTATATACTCGATAAGCTTGGAGGTACGAACGTCGTATACGCTGAGCGTGACTGCTGTGAAGGCAAGTAATTGCTGCGATGATGGTCAGGCTAAGTTCATTCGTTTCTTTCGACGACAGTGATACGAACGTTCGCATTCAACCACTGCAGGGCAAGGACTGTATCGTCCACTGTCCAAGTCCCAGCGTCTTCAAAAACAAGTGTTCCCATATCCACTTCGCGAGTCTTGCCTGTGCGCTGGTTGAGCACCGATTGTTTCACCATTGTCTCCGAAACACGTAGAAGATGAACGGTTCTTCCCCATGAATAGGCTAGCGTCGGATGTGTCTTGTCGCTGCCAACGTCTTTTGGTCCTTGCGGGGTGTTGGTGCTCGGAAACCACGCCAACGTGCCTCTCCTTCGTCCTGAAGATATCAATTCCGCATCATCGGCGCGTGCTCGCTTGAGCCACGTCTTCGGTGAGGGTTTCAGTCCGACCATTACCAGCTTGTTAATGGTGAGCAGCGCAACGATGTGATATGTGTCGGTTGGATGTGCGACGGTGCCGAGGGGTAACGTGGCCATCGCTAGCAGAGTATTGCGAGGTTTGTGCCGACGAAAAGACCGAGCGCCTGGCGCGTTTAGGGCAGATATTGAGGTAGTACCTTCGTGATTAGGTTCTTGGAGATAATTCCCCAGAATACGGATGGTATCTGATGCCTCTACGAACAGAACCTTGCCCAAACTATGGTAGAAAGCCAACCCATGTTCATCAGCTGAGATGATGGCTGTGTGACGACCTGCGACGAAGCTAACGTTGACAATGCGGGAGCCTACAGGGTGACCTTCCTGTCGTCCCGACATAACTGCTTGAGCAGATGGTGGTGCAACAATACGCGCCGGTACTTGCAGGTTCTTCAGGTCGAAAATTTGGATATATCCGGAGACATGGCCCGAGGCAAGGTAGGTATGGTCGTGAGATAACGCAATAGCAGACGTAGATCCTACTGTGCTGGCTTTCACAGCGTGAGCACATGATTGACGCACAGAACAAGCAGATAGCAACCTGAAGCATCATTCCCACAGATGCCTAATAGTG